>BSBM01000598.1:3362500-3565000 GCA_027924585.1 Larix kaempferi | reverse complement strand
AAACCCGGGGCCCAACGCAAACATATTCATTATGTTTTCTTAAAAAAATAACATACTAGCCTTAGGAGAACCCCATTTTTTGGGATTTATACTTAATTTCCATAAATAATATTTACATATTCCGGAAGGTAATCTGATTGTCTACGTTTCATCTTCTTACGCCATATTCCAAAAAGTTGTGTAGGTATCTCTAATATTGATTTTTGACGTTCAGATTTCTGTTTTTCCAGAAGTCCATTGCGACTAATGCGTCATGAGTGGTCAGCATTAGCTTGCACCAGCCCTTATATGAACAACAACTCCAGGCCTCAAGATATCCACCTGAAGCGAATTTTGGCCTCAATCAAACAGGAATTAATAACTATGACTAAGATGAAAACGTATGCATACCCTACGATACCTAAATGAAGAAGCTGACTCCTCGGCCAACCTAGCAACCTAGTTGAATGAACAAACACTTTGCATTGATATAATGGTGGGCACATGGTATCCTATCCCATGACAAATGAAATAGGCAGATACTAACATGTGGGAGGTATTCAATACTCATGCCCTCTAGCATGAAGAACATAAGGTGGATAGGTCTTGTTAGATTTATGGAATGATGCCCAGAGCAAGGTAATCAAATGATCTCTAGCTTTGCATAGAATATTTGAATGATGCCTACTAAATTTCTATCTCACAGGTAATCAAGTATGATAATAAAGTACATAGGATGAGGCTAGCTGAAAACCCAACAATCATGAATTTTAAAAGGGGTTGGGCCTTAATTAATCCACAGATTCAGGCAATTGTGACCATCTCTTGTAACAAAGAGTAGTGCATCCAAGTCATTCAGAACAAGAAGGTAAGGAGGGAACAAGTGTTGATTCAATTCAGAAATTCGACAACAATGCCTCGAAAAGAGGGACATGGAGGAGAAGGCGTCTATATATACCATATCCTACTGTGAATAGAGAAAGGTAATAGACATACGAGAAGAGACCTGGTTCGCCATATCAGAGATTGCAAACAAGAATTCAAAGATCTAAACCAGTGGATAGAGAAAGAGGAAGAGTCAACAACCATGAATGTGCGATAACCAAATAGAGGGAGCAAGCCCTGCTGTTGGATATGGAACCAAAAAAAGAGAAAAATGCAGTTCTGGCAGTTAAAATAGTAACTCTGGAATCATGACTTTCAATCCTTAAAATCTGAGTGAGCAATTTGGAACTAGGAGGAGTCACCATTGCATCTGAGTTTACTTGCTCCTCTAATGGACACGGATTATCACCTTAATCCCTTGATGATGGTCATGTCAAAGGTCAAATTTGAAGAGCCATAGGCTCTGTCTTAGGTTTTAAACAATTTTGTATCTTACATGTCCTCCTCAGTTTTCAATTTAAGGACAAAATCGGTCTCTAGGGACAAGGTATAACTGGTAGATCATTTTTGGCTCAGCATATGTAATATTTTTTAATTTATTTGATGTAGTTCATAAGAAAAGTCAAGCAAAGTTTGAGTCTAGCAAGGGCCCTTTTTGTAATAGACATATGAATTTTGATACTCATGAAGTATGGCATGATCAAGTAGTATCATGAATCTAGGCCAATTATGTAATATTCATGCCTGGGAAACTCAATAGCCTTTTAATATAAATATTTTAGTCATTCTTGTTTTTAAAAAATCATATATTTCTATTTATTCGATCTACAAAAGGTAGAATCGCTACAACTCTAAAGTCTGTAAACCTTCTTGCAATCAATTTTCATCGTAGGGAAACAATTATATATTGAAATATTTGAGTGCATTTTCAGTCTTGTGTATCCAAGCTATGCTCTTTCAAGGAAATCATCCTTTATATCATGGTGATTTTTTAATCTTAGTATCTCATGATACGTTTTTCAACATTGGTAAATTACAACTTCTACCTTGCAATGCTAGATTTAAAATTTAAGAAACTTGGACTTGCAAAGTGAGATTAATTCCCCCTTAAAATTTTCAATCTACCCATCTCATTTATTCCAAATAATTTCATTTTCTGAATTGGTTGAAGTGCTCTAGTGTGTCATGGGAAAAATGCAAATGTACAATCTTGAATGCAAATACAGAGTTTGTTGTTAAGTTGTGATTTTGGTTGATTTGAAGTTCAATTTTGAAATCCAAATGAGCACTAAAGAAATTCAAAAGGAACCTAGACAATCCTCTCTTAACATTGCACGTTAAGAAGATCCAATGTAATTCTCCTTAGTTTATCCAAGTTTATTTCCAAATTACTCATCTATTATCAAAATATTCTATTACAACCACTTAATTTGTGATCGATGAACACCCATAGGTTACAAGTTAAGTGTCATGAAAAAGTTATCTATTACTTAGTTGTAATCATCTATTAGATACTATTTAGTTAAATGGGTTATCTCTCACTACTTGTTATCCATGCATGAGCTATGAGTTATCCATGTATGAGCTACCAATTATTTTTTATATTTATTTGTTTATAATTGTTTATTTCTAATTTTGAATGAACCATAAAATCAATCTACAATTATCCCGTCCTCCTTCAATCTAGGAAAAACATAGATGTTAGTCCACCCCAAATTCTAAGATATAAACACCTATAGGTATAATTACCCAAAAAAATTAACAATATACGAAACACTTTCAACTCATCATTATCATAACATGAGTTTTTTTCAACTTAAATATTTTTTTAAAGTCATTTCGTTATTCGTTTCATCGTTGACTTTCCCTAAATTACCATGTGATGGCGATCCATTAGTTGATTATAAATCCGTGTTTTGTTTTTTTCTACCCTAACCTCTAGTATGTAAAATGTGTGATAACCACGTCACACGACTTACATGAAATAACAAATAGAGAAACAATTTGGACTTCAATTAGGAACTTTTATTATTGAACATATGACTTGAGTTAGGTATTTGCTTCAAGATGGTGTTTGTTTTGCTCGCCACCATCGGTCCAGAGAGCCCATTCCACCATCTTCTTCTCTCAATTGGTTCAGGCACCTGCCCTCTCTATGAGATCCAATCCCCGTCGGCGTTGATTTCATTATCCCAGGATAGGTGCGTCGACATTCTTACCTGTTCATTCTTGCTACCATATTTCATCTCCAGCACAAAGTAGCCGACTGGTTCCACACAGCACGTGGATCCGGTTTATGATGGCAGCAAAGGAGGTTGGTAAGTTTCTTAATCCCACTGCACTACTCCTTAGGGTCGGTTGCCTCTCAAATAACAGGCCTTTGGTTGGAAAAATGATGTCATGGAAACGCGTGAGAAAATTGAATGCTTGGTCTAAGAAGTTCATGAGGATAGGGGAGGGATGTCTATTGTTGAACAAGGACCAATAGTTGTCATAGTACTGGTCCCACACAACCACCAAATAATGACATAAAAATACTCACATATTATACATAAATATTTCATATTAAGTGCAATACAACTTTAAATTATGTTAAAAAATTACCCATTAATTGACTGGGCCAACATGTGTCCATAAATAGTCTTTATGTGCAAAAGAGTACAAAACATCTTGTCCCAACTACTTGCAGATCTTCTTGCCCATACGAAAGTACATGAACTACAAAATAACCCTCATCGAATTTTCCACCACTGCAAGGTACCTATCAAATCAACCCCCACGGATCTCTATTGGAGCCATCACATAATCTATTGGTGCTAAATATCCCAGGTCACATCCATCCCTGTTCCACAAATGACACCTTGAATGTCAGCCATAAATGCATGGTAGTTCAACAATTCAACCCACTGTGTTCAATAAATGACACCTACCCATTAAATGCACCCATTAAACATATGAAAGAACAAGGATCATTAAACAGATGAAAGCACAAGGATCGACCATGACAAATTCCCAGCCATTGGATCACATTTAAAACAATCCACAACACACATTTAAATTTGAGAGCTTGCAATCCATGTGCACCCTTCTTAACAATCGAATTCAACAACAAACAACTATAAAATAACCACAACCCTTATTGAAGTTGCATTGCAGACATTCAAACTGCAGAGTGTGTGCACAGTGGAGACTTACCATTAGAGAGTGTGTGCACAGTATAACCAGGCAACTGCATAATAGTGTTGTTACTTCTATTTCTGTTATAATCAGCTTCTATTTTTATGTGATTTCTATTTCTGTTATAATCAACTTCCAGTTTCCTTGTATAATCAGCTTCCCTTATAAATCTGCAAGTAGTTGCAGGCATGGCAAGAGTCAACAGTGCAAGGAGAACAAGTAGCCGGTTGTGCAGGGGTACCTAGCTACGCTGCACCTCATCAGACAAGGAGAGGGTGGATCATTCAAATGCAAACAATGCTCCCAACAATGTTGTTGAGAATGACCATGCGGTGGTAGAGGACACTGTTGTGCCACCATCAACCACAGTTCAAAGGACAAGTTCAACCAGGAAAATCAATGCAATAAGAGGCTGGACAAAAGAAGACATGTTAGCTACGATTGATGATATAGAGTTCAATGGATATTCCATTTGTGCAACCGCTAAAAAACATGGAGTTTCTACCTCATCGGTACATTATTGGATAAATGGGATCACACATACAAAGCGCAAAGGGCCTATTACAGTTATGAGTGAAGAGGAGGGGGCCGAGGTGGTTCAATGGTGTAAGGAGATGACTCAAATGGGACATGGGCTAGAGCTGATACAGCTAAAATCCACAGTAGCTAAAATATGTCAAGGGAGGCCAAACCCCTTCAAAGATGGGTTTCCTGGTAAGTCATGGTGGTTTGGGTTTAAAACAAGGCATCCAAACTGTAACGTACCCACCCATCATACCGGTGCAATGGAGAGAACGTTAGACTAAAACCAGGGCATCTAGCCCCATACTTATTAAATAAAACATTCACATAATATAAAAAGACATATGCAAATGTATAATATAAGAAACATAGCGGAAATAGATTCAATTGAACATCCATCATACATTCAGTATATTCATGAGATTCATCAATTAAAGACAATACAAAATTAACACAAGAGAGTACTTATCTTAAAGCAAAGTAGTCCTGAGCAACTGGCTATGCAACTGCAACGTTCCACCCAACCATAGGCCAATTGTGCTTGTCAATCTCACAACACAACTGCCACCCCCCGAGCTGGGCATGATTTCTACAAGGAACCAGGGAACAACAAACTCACAAAATGAGCCAAGCCAATCTGCAATTGGGTTTATCAGACTGCTAAGGAAATGGAAAGGGATGAATTGCTAAGCTAGTTGCTCATCCACAGATCTATGGACACCCTCTGCAAGATCTATCTAGCTTGGTCCCTACAATAACTACACACTTGGCACAAGGAAGTATTCCCTTCACTATTACACAGTCCCTCAAGCCATACCTTCCATTCTAGTGTTCTTCAAGGTGTGCATAGAAGAGCAACCAACCCTTTTGATACTCTTGAGAGGCTACCTCCTCACTAGGTTTATCAAGCTAATTCTGGTCCACTTCCACTCCTAATTCTTGCTCACAATTTCAAACCAACACAAGGATGCACCCAACAACAAAAAACACAACTGCTGAAAAATGTGGGCAACCCAAACGAACTGGTGGATGGGGAATAACCCTAGGAGAGAAATTCATTTTCAAAAAAATGTTTATATGCATTCCATGGGCAGAAACGACCTCTATAAACCCCCAAAACGTGACTCCCTTTTTCCCAGCCATTGTGCAACACAAAAACGAGTTCCCAGGCATGGAAAATACAGGAAAATGGTAGAAAATGTGAAGGAGACAGACTCAGCTAGCTCATACTGCGTGAGAGAGGAAAGACAATGGGTGAAGAATGGCTTTGGGCACAATTTCATGGGTGTTTTCTTGCCCCAGAAGCAAAATTACATTTTTCTAGGTTGATGGCTTGCCCATGCACGAAATTGGATGCCATACCTCTTCATTCCCGAGGCATTAACTGCCTCAACCAATTCCTAGAAGAATTAAATGATTGGGTGCATAAGTCAGAATGGGTAGTTGGGGTTCATTCATTGACATTTGGCTTATCACCATTGGTTCAAGGGTTTGAATAATTTCCCTCCCTATTCCTTGTAGAATCATGCCCCCATCTCTTTGTTGCATTGCATAGCTAGTTGTGGGTATTTCATTAAAATTCGTATTTACATGATGTCTTAATTTACATTGTGCATGTCCAGCACAAGAACCATGGGCATCTATTTTTAATTGCCGATACATAAAACGCTAAATCAATGGTGGGGCCTTGGCCTTGAGCTCCTCACCATGATTAAATAACAATATTTACATCATTTACGATTTAATGAAAAAGGGGAGTCAAAATGGGGACGTTACACAAACCTTGTGTTGCATACAGCCGAGTGCCTAGATAGGGACAGGGCTCTAAATCTACGCCTTGCAATTCTAACTAAGTTCTATGCCACCCTTTCTAGTGCATACGAGAAACATTGTTATGCTCCAAACCATATATGGAACTGTGATGAAACAGGTTTACAGGCATGAAGGAACTGTGGCATGCATGTAATTGCCAAGAGAGGGAGTCGTAATGTGCCAAATATTTTTCCTAGGAGCAGGGAGTGGATCACTATTCTATGCTGTGTTAATGCAATTGGTTCTTCAACCCCTGGATTTTAACTATTTAAAGGTAAAACTCAACTCAAAAACTATATACAAAATTGTGAACCAGGTGCATGCATGGCTGCACATCCCCATGCATGGATGACTAAAGAACTCTTTTTGAATTGGCTTACTCACTTTGTTGCATCTATACCAGGCGATGTCTCAGCTGTAAATATACACCTTCTAGTTTTAGATGGACATGGAAGCCACATTGTTGTGCAAACAATTGAGGAGGCTAACAATTTGGGCATCAACCTGTTGACACTGCCTGCTCATACCATTCACAGATTGCAACCCCTAGATTCTAGTGTGTTTGGGCCTTTCAAGAACTATTTCAAGGGTGAGCGATCTTCGTGGATGAAAAAGAATTGAGGGGTGGAGGTAAAAAGGTTTGAGCTAGTCGAGCTTGCAAGTAAAGCCTTTAAAAGGGCTCTCACACCTTCAAATATCAAGGTCATTTTTAAGAGGACTGGAATATGGCCACTGAATTCTGAGGCTCTCATGTATGATACTAATTGTAGCCATGCATTTGAACTGGATGGTCAGGAAGAAGGGGATGTCCAAGCACATGTTGATGGCCAAGAATATGTGGAAGTAGAGGAAGATGTTGTTGCTGCTGATAATATGATATCCCTCTCTTAAGGAGGACCCTGCTGTGGTGATGATGATGGACATGTAAGTGAAACACAATATAACAATGAACCATTTGACAGTAACATGGAGGTTTTCAGACCAACTAAAACACCTGCAACTTCTACATGTGATCTTCCTAATGTCTTTGTTGATCATGCAACTGTCAATGAGAATGTTAATGAGAATGTAGTTGGAATTGACAACGTTGATCATGCTCCAAGAAGCAACAGTGGAGAATTGAATTTTCCAAGCCAGGTTACCCCACCATCATGGCTGGCAGAAGCCATGATGAATTTGGACAAAAATAATTTCTTAAGAACCAATGAAGAAAGCATGAACATGCCTTCACAACCAAGAGAATTAGACGATGAAATTGTTCATTATTTCATGGACAATGGAAATCTAGAAGAAGATACTGTCCATAATGAGGTTCCAGTTGAAGAGGACAATATGGTTCAAATAGATTTGGAGAACATTGACCCAAATATTGAAATGCAAGTGTCAAGCAAGGAGCAGCAAGTGTCAACTAAGTGCCAGTTGCTTGGTCGGTTCCTAAAGCTACCAGTAGAGAGAGTTTCAGCAAAAAGAAGGCAAGCAACAACATACAATATTAGTCTATGTCGAAGTTCATAGTTACTCACCTCAGAAGACTATATAAAACTATTAGTGAGTCTGAGCATAAGAAACTTGAAATCGAGGATTTAAAAAAAAAAAAGGACTTAGCCAAAGAAAAGAAGGCTGCAAGGATTGCTGCAACAGAACTTCGAGCACAGGAAAGGCTTGAAAGAGAGAAAGAAAGACAATAAAAGTACCATAAAAAATAGATGGAAAGGCAGGAAAAGGAATTGAGAAAGGCTCAACAATTGCTTCAAAAAGAACAAGGACTGGTAGAAAGGGTTGCCATTGATGCAAACATAGTGGAGGAAAGCAGGATGATGTCAAACACATTAGAACATATTGCAGATAATACTCCATGTTTCCAAGACATCCTAAACATCCAAGTCCCCCGCTATCAACAAGTGTGCATTCCCACTTTATTCCCTCCTACCAGTGCAGGTGTCAATTGTATATATGATTATCGGGGGGTTCCACCTAATGCAGGGATTAGTAGCACAAGTGTGCATTGTGGCTACTCAATTCCTCCATGGCTACAAGAAGAAAATTGGATATCATATGGAGGCAATCAACCACAACCTAATCAACCATTGTTAGGTAGGCCAACCAACTTGGCTCAAGCAAGAAACTCAACAAGATTGGGCAGTGAAGATCTTGGAGGACATCAATCATAGGGGTGCCATAATTTTTGTTGTGACCACATTGCGATGTGGACTTTGTAATCATTGACTCTATTGTTTGTAACATGGCCATTTTGGATACAATCCTAGGTCATAGCGTTCCCTACTATTTGCGGAATTGTAATCAAGGGTTTATCATACAGTTTAATATACCATAAAAATCTTCATGCAAAATGCAATTTCATCATTTCAACATAACGTTGTAATGTGCCATGATTAAACATTTCATCAACAATTTCTTGGATGAGGTTAGTATGACATAAATTTTATATATTCACTATTTTTGTATTTGATGTTGCATTTGAAAATATTTGATAGACCTAACTTTAAAGTAAATTCAAATGTGTTTTTTTTAATGTACAACTCTTCGGAGATGACACCCCTATGTTTCCTTCCTTCTATAGAGCCCTATATTTCTTCTATATAGAGAAATAAATATAGAGCCCTATATTCCTTCTATGATGTATGTGGCATGGTCCAGATCCTTAAACATGGACTATAAGCCTTAAAGTAATAGTTAGGATAGAAACCCATGGTTGTGGTCCTAAACTATAAATTGGGTGTTTGAACCCATCACTACTATTCCTAATTGTTAAAATTGGAGACATGAGCATCTTGTAGGCCAAAGGTTCTTTATTTAGGGCCTAAATCAATACTTAAATTTCTCTACTATTCCTCTAATATGTTAAATTTCCCCTCTATAGGTGTTGGGTTGAGATTGAGGGCTAACTTAGGGATGGTTTATGAGCCCCAAAGTAATTATGGTTGGGGACTATATTCCTAGTGTTTGGGTTTGAACCATTACTTGGGTTGTGATACCCATCCATGCGATGCTAACTCATAAAAACATGCCCATATCCTTTTGTAGGCCTATTATTCCTTGTTTAGGGAATATGTTGTGGTTAAAGGATCCATACATGGCTTATGATAACATAACATATTAGTTAGTCTATAAATACATGGTTTGGCCAAAGTAATGGCTTCACCCATGAGGTCCATCACTATTTCTAAATGCTAAAATCAAACCCATATTTCTCTCCTAAGACAAATAATGCTTCTCTAAGGAATGTTCCATGGAGGGCTCTCATGCGTGACTTATTACACCTAAGAGCAATGAGTATGACCTAAATACAGTGTTTTGACTTTAAGAGATGGCTTGGGACACAAGACCCACCTTTGTTTTACCTAATCCTTGAAATTAACTCTAAATGCCTCTTGTAGGCCAATGATTACTTCTACAAGGTTTGAGTCATGGTTTAGTTGGTTGTGCAATGCCTATGAGCCCTAAAATAAAATAGTAGGGAATAATTCCCTACTTTTTAGCCTCAAACTATTACTTGGCCCATGAGTACCATTCTTTTTTATAGCCATTACTTGTCACAATGCTCAAATTTCTCTCATATGCAAAACACTCATATTTACAATTATGCCATGTAAACTATTATCAATTATTCAACCCATAAAACCTTCATGCAAAATGAAATTTCACCATTTCAACGAAACTCTGTAATGTGCCCTAAATAAACATTTCAGCAACAAGTTTGCATAACAAGTTTGCATAATAATTTTGCATAATAACAATTATGGAACTCTGTAATAGGCAGGCTTAGCATATCCTTGATCAACAATTTTGCATATCAATTATGCATTATAACAATTTTTTAACTCTTTAATAAGCAGGCCTAGCATAATATTCAACAACACTTTTGCATGACAATTTCGCATAACAGTTTCGAATAAAAAAATTGCATAATAACAATTTTGGATTGCAACATAAACCAACATCACAATAAATTCATAAACCCTAACCCTACTGCAGGGATTGCAACATAAACTTACAACACAATAAATTCATAAACCCTAAAAAATTCACCTTAACCCTAACCCTAGTGCAGGGATTGCAACACAAACCAACAACACAATAAATTCATAAACCCTAAAAAATTCACCTTAACCCTAACCCTACTGCAGGGATTGCAGCATAAAACAACAACACGGAAAATTGATAAATCCTAAAAAAATCAGCTTAACCCTAACCCTACTGTAGGGATTGCAACATAAACGAACAACACAATAAATTCATAAACCCTTCTGCAACATAAACCATACTATTATCAATTATTCAACAAATAAAATCTTCATGCGAAATGCAATTCAAACTTGAATGTACAAAACCGAATTCATTATTCACCTTAATTCCTAGCATAATAAGGAGCACAAGGAGCATAATTCGAGCATTAACAAGAGCATAATTCGAGCATAATAAGAAGCACATTCATTATTCACCAATTCCTTGCAACCCCAGAACGCAAACCAAAACCACCAAATAGTTCAAACGTAAACCCACAAAACCATGCTGCAGCGAATGCAACAGAAACATACAACACAAACCCAACATATTATGTATTGTTTCATAAATAAACAGTATTCTGTATTGTGCCATTTCCAGCATAACAATCGAATAATTTCCAACATAACATGGATTAGAACAAGCACAAGCAGGAGCAGGCCCATAATATCAATTCCCGGCAGGCCCAAAACTCAAACCAAAACCACTAAACAGTTCAAACTTAAACCAACAGTTCAAAGTAATTCACCGAAACCCCACTGCAACGAATGCGACATAAACCAACAACACAAACCCAACATAAACACTAGTGCAACATAAACCTATTAAGAAATGCAGCAAACAAGGTCCACACAATTCCCAGCAGCAGGTTGAAAGTGTTGAAAAACACAGTTGTAGAGATAGCTGTTAGGAGATTCCTACCAGTGAGCCACCGAACAAAGCCACCGCCATGCGACCGCGTAGAAACCAGCAAGCATGAACCCACAAAGAAACCAACGAGCTCAAGCAAGAAGCCACCATCGAAAGCCACTGAACAAGCTCGAGCAGGAATCCACCACTGAGCAGGAAGCCACCGAACGAGCTCGAGCAGGAAGCCACCACCGAAATCCACTGAATGAACCCAACCAGGAATCCACCATCTCCACCACCGAAACCACGGGAGCAGGAACCCACCATCTCCACCACCGAACCGAGGATAATCACCAATAGGGTGCGCTTCCCACTTACTCACCAACCTCTGGTGCGCCGCGAGCATGGGGCAAGGATCCATGTTGTGGCCACCAGTGAAGGCAAGGCGACCGCAACCGAGCAACGAAGCAGGATATCACCGCAGCAAAACCAGAGCAGGATATCACCGCAGCGGAGGGCGAGGTAAACAGGGACCAGGGTAGGATATCATCGCAGCGGAGGGAGAGGTGAACAGGGACCAGGGAATTAGAACGGCCACACACTGGGCCCGAGCAGAATAACACGGAGGTTGAAGGCAGAATAACGCGGAGGCTGAAGGCGACTGCAGGAGAAAGTGCATGCAATCGTGGAAAAGCGCGTCACACATGCGAGGTTAAAGCGCCCAGCTACCCAACAGGTGGCACTACCATCTCAGCCCGCAAACACCACCTGCCGAGGTGGCCACGTGACGTGGGGAGTGGAGCCAGGTGGGGTGTCCAACAACTGGCATCCCTCCCCTATTTCATCAAAACTCTAAATTCTAAGCTGGCAAAGGCATAACATTTCTTGTCATTCCAACGGAGATCTAAATTTTAAGCTATTAGATAAGCATAATAAGCATAATACTTATTGGGTTGTTATGGGAGCTTTAAATTTTAAGTTAGTCCAGGGCTATATTTACAGAAAAAATAGACACTTTCTATTCACGTAGAATTAAGGTATTTTTAATGTTCATCATAACATATTGCGAGTTATATTTGAATATGGATGGAAAGTATCACAACCAGTAATTCCAAACTCCCAATCACCCAATCTAAACTTTGTTGACAAAGCTTCAGTCTTATATTCTACCAATGACAAAATGTGTTTTTTCTTATTTATATTTATAATATTATTTTATCTATACTTATAATATTATTGCTAATCTTTGATAAATAAATAAAATTACAAAGTATTTTACATTATTTTTTAAAGCAGTTCAAATCACTCATCACTTATTGGCATTAAAATTAGAGAATTTAGAGTCAATATCCTTGATCGAGATTCCATAGGAGTGGATGGTTGATTAATTTGGGGAAGAGGGGTCTTCCAAGGTTCTATCTAGGATATGTCTACATTATATTAAAGTAATTATTCTCTATTCTCGTTTTTAAGATCCACTTAGATTTATATTATTTTTGGTTTTATTAAGTGTTAGGTTTCAGGTCAAGTCATTATAAGTGTAACTATTTTTAAGATGATTTCCTTTCAATAGATTTGTTGTTTTTATTATATGATAATTTTAAAATTATTAAAATTTTGTTTTGAGTTATTATTTTATTATAATTTGTATGACTCAATATGAAAAATGAAAGGCTTATTCACATTTTACTTTATTTCATTTTGATTTACAATGAATATATTAGTGACATATTAATGATACAATTTATTGGTGATGTGTTTGAATTGAATTTTGTATTTTGATTTTGTTGCACCAAGTAAAACGAGGTACTCTACAACCTAGTATGGAAGAGATCCTCTAACGTGATATAATGTTATAACGTTAGTAACAAAATAATTAAAAAAATTCATGTCGGCTCATAAAATAAAAAATTATAGAAAATATTTTTTTTTTAAATTCGTTATGGAGAGATCCTCTAACGTGATATAATGTTATAATGTTAGTAACAAAATAATTAAAAAAATTCATGTCGGCTCATAAAATAAAAAATTATGGAAAATATTTTTAAAAAAATCCATGTTGGTTCATAAAATAAAATATTATGAAAAAGTAATTAAAAAATAGATGTTCGTTTATAAAATAAAAACTTAAAACTTAAACCCGGATCTATCAATCAAGCAAGATCAAATTTCTTGAGTTTAAATTTAAAAAAAGAAATACACCTCAAAAAATTGGATTCCTCTCGGTGCTTGATAGATACGAGTTTAAGATGGATCTATGTTGTTTAATGTATTCATTAGTGACATAATAATGATAAACCATATTGGTGATGTGTTTGAATTGAATTTTGTACTTTGACTTTGTTAATGTGAATTTGAGGAATCCATAAATTAAATTATGAAATTATGTTATTTGAATTTTTTTTTAACAATTAAGAGAATAATAATAATATAATTTTAAGGTTATATTCTAGCTAGCAAATTGTTGTATGAAACCTCTTTATTTGTGGGACAAGGGACCATCTCTATATAACATTTTGACTAATAAAGTCTATAGAAATGTACACATACCGTACCCCTCGAAAAGTGTACATACTTGCATTAAGATTTCCTTTTATTTGTCTTATTATGACTATTTTTTATTTGCTTGTTATGACTATTTCAATTTGTTTTTCCAACATGCATGTTCTAATACATTAGGAACATTCCAATGCTTAAATAAATGACTGATATAGATGACACATTCTCCATAATAAATTTCCTCAATGGAAATAGAAAAATATTAGAAGAGAGGTTCATCTTCTTAGTTATGGTGTTTCACTAATTGAATTAGAAAGGTTCTTAGGAATATTCTCCTCTAAAAAATTGCTATATGCTATATTAAACTTTTAGAATTATAGTTATTAATTTTATGGTTATAAAACTTTTATGTAAAAATATATATTTTTAAATGTTGTGAAATATTATTCTACAGTTTTTCCAATTATTATTCCTTGTTAAGGTAGAGATATACTAATCCGTTGGTTAATGAAAGCTTACTGATTTATATTAATTTTCTTTATAAAAAAAAATATTAAACATAATTAATTGTTCCTAATTATTAGAAATTAAAAATAAATATAATTAATTTATAAAACTAAATTCTATAAAAATGGCCGTTGCTTCATGTCATGTAATGCCAAACGCTTCAGATAATCTGACGGCCAGCAAAGCATTTGACGGCTCTACCGAGAGATTATTAGCTTTTATTTATTTTGAATTAAATATAACAATACTTCCCTCGGTGTCATTATTATGACTGTAATGACGGAGGACTATAGTTTTGTAGAAAATTACTTTCATATTATTTAATAGCTTCTATTTATTTTGAATTAAATATAACAATACCATCCAGTCATTATTATGATTGTAATGACGCTATGTATTTGAGTTGGATTTAGTTTGATATATTTATTATACCTTACGAAGTTATATTGTAATGGCTTAGCATTCACATTGATTTGATTTTCGAAGATTACAGAATGAGTATCACAATTTAATTTTGGGAATGGAAGTTTTTTAATTTTTAAATCATTAAAAAAAATAATGTAAATTTTGTAAGTTTTTTTTATTTTTATTTGTTTTTGTTGGGATTTTTATTGGAAATCCATAATAACAAAGCCAAGAGGCAAATCAAACAGCGTAAAAGTAAAGTTGTGGACAACATATAGTTTGGGTGGATAGGGATAACTACCTACCTAAAATTTGCATTTTAAGTTTGATCTTCGATAAAACTTTTTTAAATCAATATATGTTTTGAGAGTATATATATATATTACTAATAAAGGGGATATATATAGATTATTAATAGAGTAATGTATATATTAAAATGTTTAATTAATTTTAATATTTATGATGATTTTTTTTACATTTATCCATATTAATATGTTAAAATATTTATAAATAATAACAATATTAATTTGAATGAATATATAGATACATATAATATATTTTTCCTACCATTATAAAGGGGTTGGATAGTTAGATTTCTTTTGGGTTCAAAATTTAAGTTAATTTTTCAATTAATTATGTCATGTCATGTTTTGTCAACATCATCAAACTATAAAACAAATAACATTACAGAGAGAAGAATCTCATTTATGCATACATAAATGCATATATAAACAAAAATATATATGATATGTAGTTTTTTTTTCCCCGAAAAAAAAAGCATAATTTCATTTCATCCATGAAGTACGAAATTACAATGATCAACACACTCATCTAGAGTGGAGAATAGAACTGCTGTGACAATCACCCTGTAGTGTGCCCAAAAATAGCTCCGATGTTCTCACTATGTGAGCAATACCATCTTTTACAATACGCAAGTATAAACTTCTTTTGTATCTTTACAAAACGAGTATTGACAATTACAAAAAATAATTCTAAGTTTATAAACAAAGCTGCATATGTAAATAACTGTTTGTAGTTTTTCTGTCTCCTCAAAAATATAAAACCTGTATCAATAACCTGTAACAAAAGACCCATAATCTCAATCATTCTATGAACGGTCTGTGAAAGAAGGCACACTCATTTCCATTCAGAAATTCATATATTTTCCAAGTGTCGACCCCCAAATTGAGCCCTTCCTTTGAGGCCTTGTCCACCTCAGCATTGTTCTCACGATAAATGTGCCTGCAAGTAAAAGTTTCCAAAGTGAGAGTGATGTTCTGAATTTGTTCCAAAACAGAAGCAATCCTCCGACTGCTGCAGATGTATGTGCCAATAACCCAATTAACCACATTCAAAGAGTCTCCAAAAACATTAAGTTTCTGGATAGATAGTTCCACAGCATAAGAAATCAACAGTTTGAGGCTTCGTATCTCTGCCCAATTGTTTGTTCCCCTCCCAAGACCAAAAGACATCACATAGTAGTGAATAGGAGAAATATAAAGAACAGCCCCTCCCCCACATAGTTCGTTTTGGCAGGCCCCCTCAAAAAAGCCCCATGGCTGGGATCTATCAATTTCCACGGGTTGAATAACACGAGGGCTAGGTGCCTGACGAGCCTGCTTAAGAGCTAGGAATATCCCACAACTCTTAATTGCCACTTGAGCCGGAGTTCCCAGTTTGTCTTTGAACAAACCACTGTTACGCATGAGCCATATACCCCAGATCACCACCGGGGGAAGAGCTTTATAACCTTTCAATGCAACATTGTTTGTCCACCTTCTCCAAGCATCTTCGAACGTGTTTCCTTCCCATGGAAAAGGTGTTTTTAATATTCTGGATAAAATGTTCCAAACCTCCTTTGAGAAGCGGCACTGCAGTAACAGGTGTGGAATAGTTTCCCCATAAAGTTTGCACAGGTAACATCTACTAGGACCGTGAAAGTTGCGTTTCTGCAAATTAGCCCACGTCGGAATCCAATTTGCCAAAGTACACCACATGAAAAGTCTGGTTTTGGGTGGGCAATGAAGTTTCCAAACCGTTTTCCACCACCAAACCAGATCTCTTGGCTCATAATTCTCACTAATCCAATGATACCCACTTCTTGGTGTGTAATTTCCGGACGGGTCCCCATCCCAGATAAGAGTGTCATCTTCATCGGTCAAGAAAATCTGTTCCCTGCAAAGTGCTCTTAAGTACTGTCTTAATTCATCCACCAGCTCCACTCTTAAGCCGAATGAGTCTGCCCTTCTCCATACAGGTCTTCCCATCCATACATTCTCCACATCCACTAACTGACTGAGAAAAAGTATTCCCTGTTGCCTCAACGCCTCCATCAAACCTGCAGACAGTATGTGTTGAGCTTCACATCCTACCCAGGGATCGCGACCAATCCTCACCCTATGTCCATTGCCAACATCCCAGGCAAGGTTATGCTCAATGACATCAAAAGAGGTCACCAAGGCTTTCCAGATGACAGAACCACCACAATCTCCCTTATGAGGAGACCTAATCCAATCTTCCACATTGTCGGGCTCAACGTATTTCAGCAACATAACCCTAGCCCAGAAGCCATCGGACTTAATTAAACGCCATCCACACTTAGCAGCCAAAGCCTTAGAGAAGTGAAAAATATTCTTTAGACCCCACCCCCCCAAGGCTTTTGGAGCTACAATTTTGTCCCACCTCACCCATGGGGTAACATGAACATCTTCCTTTCCATTCCACAGAAAATTAAAGCGTTTCTTCCTTGCTGCTTCCAAAATCCCTTTAGGAATCCAAGCAAGTGACATCCAATATACCGGGATGGCTTCCAGCACCGTCTTAACAAGAACAAGCCTCCCTGCACGCGAGAGCCACCGAAAACTCCAACACTTCAACCTCTTTTCTAGCTTTTCCAACAACCAGGTCCAGTCCTTCTTTAAGTAGTCATTAGGCTTCAAATTGAATCCCAGGTATTTTAACCCATCCGATAGATTAAGAATCATGAAAGGAAATGAAGTAGTGTATAAAGTGTATTCCTCCTCCCTCAAAAGAGAAACAGTAAGAGTGGATTTCCCCTCATTAATCTCCATTCCAGTTGCAGTTGAGAAGAGTTTCAGGATCTCTTTGAGTCTTTCGGCGTCCAATCTAGAGCCAGAGCAAAAGATCAAAATATCATCCACAAAGAGCAGGTGAGTAAGAGAAAGGCTCGACTCCACCATTATCCCCTCGAATTCTCCATCCCGTTTTGCTTCCTTGATAGCTCTACTCAGACTCTCGGCCACCAACAAAAATAATAATGGAGAGAGGGGACATCCCTGTTGTAAACCACGACCAGAATGAAAGAACGGGGTCGCTGCTCCATTCATTAAGACAGAGAAAGATACAGTAGTAATGCAGCTCATTATCCAGTGTATAAAGCCAATCTCAAAACCTAAATGGGTAAGCATGAGACGGATATACAGCCAGCTCACCTTATCAAATGCTTTGGACAAATCAATTCTGAGAATTGCGCCTTTCAGTTTTTTTGTCTTAATGCTATGCAACCCTTCCTGAGCAATGCCAATCGCCTCATGAATCTAACGCCCTTCCAAGAAACCAAACTGCTCTTCTGAAATGTGAGTAGATAGAATAGGTTTAAGCCTACTAGCAATCACTTTAGTGACTATCTTGTACACACAGTTACACAGAGAGATAGGCCGGAAGTCGTTTAAGGAAGAAGGAGTATCCACCTTAGGAATAAGTGCTATGAATGTGGAGTTGATGTTGGCTGGCACCCTGCCATTTCTCCTCGAGTCCTCAACAAGTTCAAGTAGATCATTTCCGATGATATCAAAAAGAGCAATAAAAAATTCAATATTCCACCCATCAGGCCCAGGGCTCTTATCCTTCTGAAAACTTCCCAAAACCTCCTTTAATTCCTCCCCAGTAATGGGGGCCATCAATTTCCTGTTATCCTCCGCTTCCGCAAACCTTGGGAATAGTTGGGCTACCCGAATCACCTCTTCAATATTCACTCTCTCACTGGCTTTGAATAGATCCCTGAAATGAGTAACCCCAACAGAAGCCATCCCTTCGAAGGCAGACATAGAATTTCCTTCTACATCCTCAAGACTCCATATAGTATTAGCAGACCTTCTTCCTTTTGCATAAGCATGGAAGAATTTGGAATTTTCATCCCCACTTTCCAACCAGATGGCCCTGCTTTTCAATCTCCAAGTCTCCTCGTTCTGAAGAAGTATTATGTTCCTCTGATTTTCCAAAAGAACTAAGTGGTCCTTAGACGTCTGAGAGTTGTAACCACCACCCACCTCTTCAGAAATAGAGGCAATTTATCCTTCAATTGCTTTTAGGACCCTATCGTCCCTCCTCCTCTTCTCAGCAGCCCAAGATTTTATGGGTTCCTTAAGTGTTCTAAGATTCTCCGCAAAATGGAAAGCTGTTGAATGAATCGACTCAGTATGATAAGGTAACCAATGTTGCTGTATCAGCTCCAAGAAAGTCGAATCTTCCAGCCAGACTTTACTAAATTTAATAGGAGCAAGAGGTTTATATGGACCATCTTTCATCTCCAAATATATTGGATCATGATCTGGGTTACCCCCCAATCCAATCCATTGTCGTACAAAGAAAGTTGCCTCCACTAGATGCTTAGAAAGGAGAAAACGATCCAACCTCTTTGCCACACTATCCAGTCCAATTCTCTTATTCCTCCAGGTTGGCTTCAATAGTACTGGCTCCACATCAATCCAGTTGCCTTCAACTAACTTCCGAACAAAAAAGTTTGTAAGGGGATCCACACTTGAGTGCGGCCCCCAAACCTTAGCATGACCCAGAGAGAAATTTAGATCACCCCCCAATACCACAGAATCCCCGCTGAGCAGGTTTCTTCCCAGTAGAGAGGTCCAAAACTTTTCCCTCTCACAGTAAGGGCCATAGATATTAACAATAGTAAAAATACGGTCAAAATCCAGGAATTTGCATGAAATTCCCAAAACTGACTGCATCCCCCACCGGGAGGATACACAAACCTTAGCCTCGTTCCAACCAATCACCAAACCTCCGGACCAACCCCTAGCATCCAAGGCTTCAAAACACCACCCAGGAAACCAAGCCTTAAGCCTGTCAATAGCTTCATCACCACCACACATAGTTTCTTGTAAAAGCAGAACATCAAGATGCTCAAGGAGCAGCATCCGTCGCAAGGCTGGTCTTTTGGAGGGACCAGCAAGACCTCAACAATTAAAGGACATAATCTTCATCTCAACCCATCCTTATGGGCAGTCACTGCTCTAAGTGCCCTTTCAATTGAAAGTTGTGTTCCATTCCTAAGATCCGAGCGCGCTCTAGTCTTAGCATGTGAGATGAAAGACTTCCTTCCTCTGGTTTTAGGTTGTTTAGGTTTTTCCATCCCTAAACCTCCTCCAGTGGCTTTATTCATGGAGCGCAAAAAATAACCAGACTCCGAAGAGCCGGTGGGTGTAGAGGTCTCAGCCATCACTTGAACAAGTACAGGGGAATCATCATGAGGAATAGGGGAAGGACAATCAATCCGAATGGTTTCCAACACAGGGGCAGAGCCAACATCATCCTGTAGAGAAGGTAGAAGAGCCAACGACTTTGCAGAAATATGTAAATTCCTAAATCCATCCACCCAATCGAAACCAGGAAGAGATAAGCTTTTAATAAAAAGACTGAAGGAAGGGTTTATAAAGGGAGCAGAAAGAGTACCAGCCACAGTGTTTGATTCCCGAGATAGAGAAAGCAAGGAAACCTCCGATGTCTTGTCCAATGGCATAAAGCATTCGTTCTCTGTTGTGCCCAAATAATCATTCGACTCAGGGACAATGCCATCCTCCACCAGAATGTTCTCAACTTCCACTACTTCAATGGGAATCTCCTCAGATGGACGATCCATGTCCTGCTCTCCCAGTGCTTCTTCTCCCCATAATTCCCCTACCTCCTTCTCCACAGACCTCCTTTTCAAATTCTTGTCAATCTTCATACGAACCGGTAAAGAGCATTCAACGACCGGGTGCCCATATTCATGACACCTTCTGCAACGATACGGCACATTTTCATAGTCCAATGTTTGTGTGAAACAGTAAGGTCCCCATTTCAAATCCATGCATTCAAATAAACCCTCCCTTACATTAATGCTTACCAGGATCCTGGCCACCTTCTGGATTGCCGTTGTTTGGAATGAGAAATCGGCTTCCAAATAAATTCCCAAAAGATTACCAATGCTCCTAAAATGATCCTCATCCCAATACTCTAAGGGTAGCCCAAGTAGCCTAACCCATAGAGGCATAGTATCCAATCTTTCACGGCTCGCGTCAAACAGCGGATTCCACGGCTTAAGTAGTAGAGGAGCCTTGAAAATCGACCAGTTCATGCTAAGCGCCCATACTGCATGTGATTCGGAGTTAAAATGGAATGCAAACCATCCTCCCGAGAGGCCCACAATCCTCGGTACATACCCACAATGTCCCAGCCAAACACCGGTAGCCCACTGAATCATCGATTTTAGGCTCACCACCCTGCCATATACCCTGCCCACCAGCACAAATTTAACCATTTCAACTATCTGCTGGAAGTCGATGTCCTCTCCCAGAGCGTAGTTCGGGGCTTTGCCCGTGCTCTTGATCCACCTGTAGTCACCAAATTTGTCCTACAAAATTCTCAGATTCTAACAACACACCTGTGAAGACAGACTTCAATCCTCGCTACCAAAATGCCCATCTTTGTCAAAGCCTTGAGTTTTAGTCATCTTGGTCCATCTTTCCCTACCTCAAATCCTTCACAGTGAAGTCTTAAACCCTGAATTAGTAAACATTTACCTATGTTCTCAACATTACCTAGTGGCCTTTATTTTTATTACATAAAGCTAAATATTAAAAAAGTAAAAAAAAAAAATATAAAATAATGTTATTTTGAAATTATTTTTATAGTTTTAAGATATTACTTTATATTTATTTTAGATATGGCTTTAGTTATTAAAAAAAGGGGGGAATAAAGTGTTTTCATAATTAAATTGTATGAAGTTTATCTCATTTCCTATATTAACGTTGAGTCTTACCATTCACCACTGCACTATGCTCAAAGTTTAAGTCAGTAAAAGATAGTTAAGCATTGAGCCCAAAGTCTCCACGCCATCATGCAAAGCTAACGAGTCATGGTTTGGCCACTACGAATTAAGAGATGTGTTAAATGCTACCGTATATAAATTATCATATTACTTTTCCCTTGTTTCATGTGGGATTATACCTCATCTGTGCGGAATGAAGGTGCCCAATAATGTACAGAACAACGCCCAACTACAAGCTATTTGATCTCAAGTTTGCCTGCTGAGATGGTAAAATCTAAAGAAGAATATAATTGAGGACGTGGAAAATGATAGATAATATGTAATTTATGCTTACATGTGTAGACATGATAAGAACAAGTGGCAAAAAACCATATCCAACATTTGCAGGGTACCTGGCAACAGTTGTTAAAAGAAAACATCAATCCCAGGCACAAGAATAGCAGGCCGAGGATAGATCCAATCAGTTCTAGATTTGATCTTCTATCAAAAATTTTTAAAAAAAATCAATTGGCTCGAGATTGAAGACATTATTCAAGGGATAAGTTGAGTATTTTCAGATTTCAAGATAATCTTGTGGCAGAGCACCCTATAGCAAAGGGGTATAGATTTCAGATAATATCTCCAAATCATGAACAGGTGGACAGCATGTTAAACAGAAATATTGAGTCAACAAGTAAAGGTTATCTTTACATGTTTTTTTGGCAAGCAGATTCAAGACTCCATCGAGAGGCAGAGGATTAGCATCAGATCAGTTAGTCTTCTCTACATCATCCCAGATTTCCAGTGAGGATGTATGAGGAAATTAGAAGGATAAGAGGATCCCCTGGAGCAGTAATTAAGGAGCATCCCCGATCTCTAGGAGCTAAATGAGCATTTTCAAGCATACAAATTACACATGGCAGAAGATTTCTAAAGTTCCAGATTTCTGGCAGATAGTTATAGATTCTTTTTATTAGATAGCTTTGTTTGCTTCCGATTTTTTGAAAGGTCATGGATGTAATTTTTATATAAAATAGATGGTTTTGTAATGTAAAAGGAGGAGAGTTTTTCCTTTCAAGAAGAAGCAGAGGACTGGTGTTGGCAATTATTGGAGTATGCAAGCTCTGCTTTGAGCACTGCCTGTATGACATAGACTTGATGCAGTTTCTGTACAGGTTCTAGTTTTGAATGAAACATGATGATGATTTGCTTCTGTACGTTATGAATTGTTCTTTCCGATAATTTTGTTATGTATATGGTCATTCATATTCCATTGCACTAATTCTTATCGTGAGAGACAATTATCTTTATATTTTTATAGACAGTGGCAGTTTCACTGCTTGTCTTCAGGATCATAGTAACCTTGCTATTGAATTCTGTATTTTATCTTATGTTATACAGTTTTTGGGGATTATCTTGCAGCTCTGACTTCATACCAGCCTTCTCTTCAATGCTTTGATCTTCTTATAAATACTTGTATTTACCAATCTGTGACATATACCAGCTCTGTTTATTGTAAATTGTGTGATGTTTTGATTTTATACCAGAACTATGTACGCTGTATAAACAAGTAATACCAACCTAGTGCCTTCTAGTACTGTGAGGTTTCATTAGCCCTAGTTTGATACCAGCCTGTGTTTTCAATTTGATTTCATTTGATTTATGCATTTTTTAACAAAGATTTCCTTAAGCTTGAATCCCGTAGTCTAGGTTCAACTTTAGGGATAACACCACCTCCTACGCGTCTTCGCCCGGGGACTCTTTGAACCCTCAGAACCTGCACCACATCCTACAGCCTTCCTTGCCGAGTCTCCAGCCGGGCTAGAAAAGCCCCGTTGTTCCGCCCAGTCCAGAGCCGTTGCACAGTTACCTCCCTGCGCGGCCCCGCTACCATACACCCCCGGTATATCCTCCCGTGTAATCGACACCCCGCTTAACTCCCGCACCGGAGTTTCATGAGAGCCATCCGAGGAAATCAGGAAATCTGGAAGGTCTCCTATTCCCGCACATACAGGTTCCGGAGAGAGTGAGCACGGGACCTTAACACCCCAAATAGTATCAACTCTGCCCGCCGATACAAACCCCTCACCATTCCTGTCCCAGAGTGGTGATGCCAACTGGTAAGGTGCCGAAGAATACACCTGAGAAGCCCGCACAGCAGGAAGAAACAAACCCTCAGTTAGATGGTAATCCGCTACACTGCCTCCATCAAAACCACCATTGCCGCTCATAAACCGAGAATCGCCAGGTGGCGAGCTCCAAATATCACGATGCTGCAGCGTGTTGCTGCCATAATCCACTTCATCCATCTACTCCATACCGGGATATTCGAGAAGCTACCAAAGGGGAAAGTGGGGTAGAAAGAGAACAGTAAAAAAATACTTACCACCGTATCACCAGCTAAACTGACCTTGAAACCATTGCATTGCTGCCTAGGGATCCGTGCCATCCCCTGATGCCGCTGACGGCCTGCTGCTGTCTGCAGTGGACATGGATGGCGCCTCTATCACTATTCAAACCCTCGCCGCCATCCATTCAAACCCTCCATTTCATTTTCATCTCAGATACTCTTTTCCTTATATGATATGTAGTTATTATGATAAAGGTATTTTTTTTAAATTATTTACTAAAGTTTATGTAAGTGAAGAACATGTAAGTACTTGTCTTTACTTATTTATATTTAAAATTTAGTATGCCTCTTCCCACCATTATAAAGGGGGGGTTTGATAGTTAGATTTCTTTTGGGTTCAAAGTTTAAGTTAATTTTTCAATTAATTATGTTATGTGATGTTTTATGTCAACATCATCAAACTATAAGACAAATAACATTAGAGAGAGAAGAATCTCATTAAGTTTAAGTTATATATATGTGTGGGGGGGTTCTTTTTTATACCTATATCTCTTCATTTTCCTAATTTTTCCATTTTTTTTAAATTATTTTAATGATATAGTATTTGTCTTTGCTTATTTAAAACTAAAATTTAGTATGCCTCTGCCCACCATTATAAAGGGGTTGGATAGTTAGATTAGTTAGATTTCTTTTTGGTTCAAAGATTAAGTTAATTTTTCAATTAATTATGTCATGTCATGTTTTATGGCAACATCATCAAACTATAAGACAAATAACATTAGAGAGAGAAGAATCTCATTTATGCATACATACATACATATATTAACAAAAAGAAAAGATTTTTTTGTTGTTGAAGGAACAAACACTAAATAGCGGAAAAAAACTATGAGAAATTATGTACGGTTAAATTGGTAGTCATAAAGTATATATATTTGTTAATTTTGTTTAATATACATTTCTTATTATTTTTTTTCTTTTATTTACATGGATAATAATAATTATTTCCCATTTTTTTTAGTTCCATTAATGTCACAAGGTTTAATAATATTACAATAATTTTGCAATGATTTATAACTAAAATAGTTCATAATTAATAGATGATATTAAAGTAATATTAATATATAATTTTAATATTGTTATAAATGTGAATATGGATATGATTTGGTGAAAGTTTTGAAAGTTAATTTTATCCACTAGAATTGATATGTCACATATAATATAAATAATGGTGATAATAATGTTAACAAATCTTATCTTAGCAATGTCAACCATAGCCAACTATGGTTCAATAAAGTCAACCATGGTCAACAAAAATCAATAATGGTAAACCAAAGTCAAACATGACCAACCATTGGTAGATGCGACATATTCACAATGTGAAATCTGACGTTCATCAAGGTTTATGTCGCATTATGATGTTTATCAAGGGTTACGTTGCATTGTGGCATTCATCAAGGGTTATGTCGCATTGCGACAATGCCTAATATGTGACACATATGCCGACATAACCCAAGATGCGACATATTCACAATGTGAAATTTGACGTTCATTAAGGTTTGTGTTGCATTGTGATGTTTATCATGGCTTATGTTGCATTGTGGCGTTCATCAAGGGTTATGTCGCATTGCAACAATGCTCAAGATGTGAAATTTGACATTCATCAAGGTTGATGTCGCATTGTGATGTTTATCAAGGGTTATGTTGCATTGTGGCATTCATCAAGGGTTAGATGCGACATATTCACAATGTGAAATTTGACGTTCATCAAGGTTTATGTTGCATGGTGATGTTTATCAAGGGTTACGTTGCATTGTGGCGTTCATCAAGGGTTATGTCACATTGCGACAATGCCCAATATGTGACACAAATGCCGACACAACCCAAGATGCAACATATTCACAATGTGAAATTTGACATTCATTAAGGTTTGTGTCGCATTGTGATGTTTATCAAGGCTTATGTTGCATTGTGGCATTCATCAAGCGTTATGTCACATTGTGACAATGCCCAAGATGTGAAATTTGACGTTCATTAATGTTAATTAATGAATGTCGGATTTCAAGTAAATAAATCGTACAAAAAAATCCTAAAAGGTCTGTAACAAAAAAACTGGAAATAGCAAGGAGAACCAGTCTTCTGGGCTGACATGAGGAGGTTATTCAGGAGGGATTTCCTCCATAATTGGGCAACCACCCTGCAAATCTTCATCGGGATCTGGCAGCTTGACAGGAAGCGGCTCCATTTTATGAGCATCCATGGGGTCATGTTCTGTTGGGTTGTAGAATTTCTTATTGGGAGGAGAACCAATGGTGTACGGAACCGGGAACGGAGCCGGAGGAGTCGTAGGTGAAGCTGAAGGAGCCGGGAACAGAGTTGATTGAGACAGGAATGGAGCTGGAGAAGCTGTGGGCCCTTCCGAGGGTGCGTCATGGCCAACTGTCTAAGCATTCAAGGCACTGCCACTGCCCACCTCTGTTTTTTCCGAGCCGCGACCTCCGAAGGCGAGGTGGTTCCAAGAGAAGGTGGTGTCCAAGTTTACCAAGCAGTCATCCATCTCAATGAACTTGGCTCTGGCAGCCAACACCAAATTTATCGCTGAGCCCCAACTGTTTAACATGTCATCCATGAGCTTACCCAGCATGTTCTTCATTAGCCAGTAGTGGTTGATGTTGCCGCCATCTTTCCCTGAGGCCAAGTTGTCCAAAACCAGTTGCGCTTCCCAGTTGTTTATCAGAGTTGTTATAATTTTCTTCATCATTATTTTTATACTCTTATTTATCATCAACCTATATTAATTGTTTTAATTAAATTATAATATAATACTATAATTTAATGAAATTATATTTTAATTAATTATTATATTATAATTTATTAATATCATATTTAATTAAATTATAATATATTTAATATCTCTATAATTTAACGAAATTTTTTTTTAATTAATTATTATATTATAATTGATTTAAATATCATATTTAATATTATATTATTTTTAAAGTAATAATATTGTTTAATTAAACAATGTTATTAATCAAACAATTAAATTATGTATTTCATTAAAATTACTAAACCATATTATTTTATTAATATTTCGGAGATATGTGTATGCGCACACCCGTTACTAGAAACAACTACATTAATAATATTAATGTGTTCGAATACACTGATAGGCCTAAATTGAGTGCATACTTTTCATATTAATGTTTTTTTCTAGAATATGTATCCTATAAACGTATTCGGACACATTAATATTATTAATGTAGTTATTACTAGTTATTTGCGTATCAACACACGAGTAATTAAAATTACATCCTTTATCATTGCACTACTTGTTAAGTCTCCGAGCTGTGACCAAAAGGTTAATTTTAAAACTTCCCAACAAGTTGTGGATCGGCACACTAGTCACTAGACCTCCGTCGTGAATCGACACACTAGTTAAGTCTCCGAGTCCGTGAATCGGCCAACCCATAATAATTATCTGGACTTGACGTCATTCCCAACTCCGCACACCATCGTGAGCTCATGATTTGAAGGGGAGGCATCCAATTCTTGGCCTAAATGAGCTCTTCTACCAAATCTTCCAAGTTAACAGAGAGATAGGACGACCCTCTAAACGGTTTTCAGGTCAGTAATGGATATATTACACCAACGTTTCCTTTCTAGACGGTTTCAAGAATCTTTCTGCGAGACATGTGGAAAGTAGTTTACAATTTTTCTGAATAATAAATAAAATCTTTCCAGCACTCTGAAACTCCAACTTCACATTATCTCTGCCCAGTGTCCCCATTATTGCACTTCCTCTTAAATGCAGAAAGATGAATGCACGGTACTTGTTACCCTATATCACATGGCATGGTAAACTGATTAGCTCACATGATCGTAGTTCAAATTATTAGATGATGTCTAATTCTATAGTGACAAAGGTTTAAATCAAAATCTTTATCTAATTTTGTATTAACACTAATTTAGGGAAAAAATATACTAAATAAATTATACACAAATGAACATAAATTTAGTTAAATATAGGGCTCGATGAACTTCAATTGAATTTTTTATTTTAAGCATCCAACCATTACATTTTAATTTTAATTTTAGTGTTCCACTTCCCAAGTGTGGTGTGCAAACCATGACAAGATAATAAATAATATTTATGTAAACACAAAAATAAATTATTCCTATAGGCGGATATGGTGAATATCTTGTTTATCACTAAATAATGGACTTGGCATGTGTACAAGAAAACGTGAACCATTGGATATGACTGGGGAAGCAATAATTGTCGTTAGATGAATACAAATCTATGGACAAGTTAAATAGAATGCGATCGAAAAGCACGTGTTTTAAGCATGCTTCTGGATGCTTCCGGCCTTTGTTCTATTTCTATTTTTCTGGCATATTTATATTAAACAGTGTGAACTCCAGCTCACCGTGGCTTGTTAAACTCGGAAATTTTGATCTATCAATTCCGTTTCCACGAGGAGTTTTTGTATACTTTTGTTATTCATTTGTTCCGATTCATGTATATGGTTGGCACTCAATATCAAGGAGTGAGCAAGAAAGATTAATTGATCATGGCATTCTTGGCTTTGCTTGAAGTGGCTTTCGGCTTTCGTGCCAGTTCTGAGGATTCTGCTAATTAGAGATTTCATGTTATTTCTCAAATGCCAAATAAATCGTTGCCATCTTATTAGAGCTCTATGCTCTGACATATTTTTGATAGGAAATATGCTGCAACGCAGCTTTCGCTTGTTGGAGTTCTCTTTTATTTTCGAAACGTTCATTAAAAATTCTAATGCTCAACGTTATATGCATATCTCCTATTCATGCTTGCACACTCATATCAAATTTGAGATTCTTTTCATTTTAAATACATACACTTGTTCTCTTTACCATTTATAATGCCTATACCATCCTCCTCGATAGTGAATTACTCCTCATACATTCATATCAAATTTGAGATTCTTTGCATTTTAAATACATACACTTGTTCTCTTTACCATTTATAATGCATATACCATCCTCCTCGTTAGTGAATTACTCCTCATGCATTCTATTTTTACATTTGATTAGTATTTCTTTTAAATCTTTTTATTTTTCTTTTGTGTTAGCTTCTCATTATAGCATTTACGCATGGTAAATACTTATGTCTAAGCCTCCTTTTTCTCTAAATATTTACCTCTTAGATCTCTTTTGCAAAGAGGCATACAACTCTATGTTCCAAGCTTCCTCATTATGGTTTATATGTAGAATGCTTTATTGTACAAGCCTTTAAAAGTTTGTTGTTTACATAAATTAAATTATGGTTGTAATACCTACTTGTAATCTCCCCTTTATTCCAACCCCATAGATTTAGTAAGTAAATGAACAAAATCCAAAACTAATGGTGATCTAAGTGATCAATAGTTGCAAAATTGTTAATAAAAAATAATGCAATATTAATTGCACAATGCTTATTTTGAATTAAGAAAAAAAATATGAGCTAATAAACACTATGATAGACTTTGGGCTATATGATTTGAGGAACTAGTTGAACTTGTTAGTAAAAGATCATGGTATACTAATTTCACTATGTATATGGTGAATTGAGATTAAAAAGATGAACATGAAAACACCATGGCATACTCTCATTACTTGGATTTCAATATTTATTTCCTCCTCTTTAGAATAAATAATAACTGTCTACTTGTCTTCTCTTAATTGTATTTATAATTTTAAATATTATTTTTTAAATGACAATTAAAAATTATTAATAGTGATGTTGGGTTTCAAAATTTTCATCATGCTTATGACTCCCTGATCTTGAAAGTAAAAGGGAAACTCCCGAACTGGGGCACAATGTACAGTCTCCTTCTCTCTGCAAAATTATGCAAGCTTACATAAAGAGTTTTCCCAAAGGCATGTGGATTCTCCCCTCTTTGGTATGATTGTCTATAAGGTTAAATAGTAGTTCCCACGACGGACTTACCAATGTGACCGTTGGCAAGTTAGTTAGTGGAGGTTACATTGGGCATTTGGTTATGCAAGAGGTCCGAGGTTCAACCCCCGTGGACACCCCTTTTTAGGGCCTTGTTATAACGTTATATCATGGTTGGTTAGAAATGTATATGTTTATATGTTGGCAGTTCCATATACTTATAACCACATTCCATATATTTACGTTGGTAGGCGTTATTGTCCACGGTGAACATGTAGCTAGGAATTCATAACTCATAATTGAACCTATTTAATATGGAAGTCTTTCCAAATTCATGGATAGATAACTAGTAGTTGATGCATGGATAGTTGCGACACAAACAAATATTTGTTTAACTAGAAAAAAGTTGGGTGATAACAAGTAGTTGAAGCATATATAACTAGTGATTACAAGTACCCATAAAGAATTATTCATGGATAGATAACTAGTAGTTGATGCATGGATAACAGGCAGTTGTGACACAAACAAATATTTGTTTAACTAGAAAAAGTTGGGTGATAACAAGTAGTTGAAGCATATATAACTGGTGATTACAAGTACCCATAAAGAATAAGACAGACATAACTAATGATTACAAATATGCATGAAGAATAAGTAACACATAAGAATTAGGTTTTGGTTTAGGATTTAGGTTTATTTAAAGAAAGCCTAAGTATCCAAACCTAGAATGGACAAGCTACTATGAATATTTTTAAGAGTTCATCCCTAATTGAGCCACTTCTATTCCTGTTCAAGAAGGCCTACTTGCAAGGGAAGATTGTTGCATGAAAATTATGAACCCAGAATATGGCTTCAATCATTCAGAGCTCCAGATGGTTACCAAGTGGGAATGCTTGCAAGTGGAAGGATTTGGAAATTACGATCCAAATATAGGTCCTGCTTCATTCAATTTGGTTGATCCTTCTCTAAGGACCATACTAAGTGTCCCAACAGCAACAGCACGATGGGTAGCCTTGCGCTTTAAAGCTGATAATCTAGGTAGCTATTGTGCATTTTTTTATAATAATAATTTTTTCAGTCAGCAAATTGATAGATCCAATTTTTTGGAGGGATATAGCCATAAAAATATGTGATTATTGAATCTGTTTTATGCAGGAATTTGATTCATGCACTATACTCACTACTCTCGCATGAATTATACTCTCACCGTACGGTGGAATGGTGATCAGACACAACTGCAAAATAGTTGGCAAACATTATTGTATTTAATAATAAAACTATGGTATACTTTGTTATTGTAAAAGCGATTGACCTACTTCCTTACGATTCATATATATAGTTTTAAATGCACTTGCAGATGTGGCAGTAATATGTTGGGCGGTGGTTGTAATATAGTTACAACTTATACATGTATAATGTGTCGCGTGTTGGGCGGGAGACTTGGGTTCAAACCCAGGGGCTCCCGCTTCCCGTTTTTGTTAAACTCCACCCAAACCAAACTTAAGTGCAATAATGCCCATTTTTTATTACAATGATCAATCAGTGGGCTAGCGATAAGGTATGGAGCTTGTTGCAAATAGGTCATAGGTTCGATTCCTACAACGTGTAGTTTGATCTTCAACCAATTTTAAACCTGTCTCGGGGCGACACGTGTCACTGCCAAATTGGTCCATGTCGACATACGGACTTGCCTAGTCACTTTCGATGCGGTCTGCCATGTCGTCCAAACTATCAACTGGGAACTGGGATGCCATGTGGGGGTGACATGTCAATTTTGTACACGTACTGATTCCATGTGTCACCATTTCAATGGTTCCATGTGGCCCTCATTTTTGTCATTTTTGCAAAATAAAACATTGTTTCACCGAAACTTCAGAAGTGAATATCATCTTCATGTGGAGTCCATTTGACCCGATTCAAGCTGCGTTGGAATCCTTGATGAGCCCTTTGTAATGGTACAATTTTTGCTAATATTTGAGGATTTTGATATTTTGGCCCTTTAAGATCCTCATGGATCATTATTCATGTAGATCTTGTAGTTAAAGATTAATACATAGGACACCAGCTAAATTCTTTTTGCAAAGAATGCTAATGATTTTAAGGGTCACCCACCACCCAATAGATTCATCATGGCACAATGGTTGTGGAAGAACTATTATGGAAACTCCCATTGAATTTGCTCCTTCAAATAGCTATTCCATATTGCACAGTTAGAGCTCTCTAAAACATAGGCAGTACAAAGCTCACGATATTCTACATGCATAATTGAAATTAGATAGCTACAAACAATCTGGTAAATTCATGCAAAAACCATTTAAAAAATTAAATTCAAAACATGTTGTTTCATAAGGTTATTGTATGACAAATTGCACATGATAGTGAATATAAAACCATTGCATAAAGTTCTTCCCGATGGAACAAGAGATTCCATCCTTTCACTTCATATGCCTAAAAATGGTGAGTGGGTCCTCCCTTTTCAAACACTCAAACTCAACCTCTCCTCACCTTGACACTAAGAATTTCAAGTCATCTACAAAACATTGGAAGCCAAAAAAAAAAAGAGATTTTTTTCAATTAAAATACTTTTTGTTATCTATATATATTTCTAGATTTGAGAAGAAACAACTAAATGGATAATGAGATGGAAGTATTCTCGGAAACTTTACGATTTCAAGAATGATCAACATAAAATTTATTGAACTTCATTTGAAAATTATGTTTTTTTTAAAGATCTCTTTTTAGAAGCAAGATGCATAAACTGTGAAAGAAAGCATCCATGACAAAAATTGATATGTTGATTATGCAATGTAATTGAAAACTTGTTATAACTTTTTGGTTTATAATTAAGCTTGTTAGTCATGTTTTAATTCAAGGAAATGAATAAGTTAAAAGATTCCAAATGACTCATTCTTCATTTTAGAAATATGCTTCTCTATCACTTTTTTTGGAAATTTTAATTAAAAAGTTGATCAATAAAACTAATAGTTAGATAGTTAGAAAGTGTCATATACAATTAAAAAATCAACGTAATTAACCATGCATACACAATTTAAACACAGTTAAATCCATGTGAAATGGTAGAAGCCAAAAACACATTGCAATGCAATGAGATGATTGCAATTATTAGTCCTTGTCATAGGCAGAGACTATTATTTTCACTTTTTTCATTAGTTCAAAGTAAGTACATTTAATATCTCAAAATGTTTAAAGTGGTAACTAAACTTTTAGTTGTTTTTATTTATTTTGATTTATAAAGGATTTTTTTCCAAATGTGATTGGTCCCATACCATTGAAACCAAGATTAAATTGACTACATATATTCCTAACACTCATGCATGGAAACTTCCCATAAGCTAATGTGGAGACTCATTGGGACCATCCCAATTTATTTTTAAATAAGGCATTTCCTACTTCTTATGGCCTAGCTCTATGTTGCAACTACATCACATCATTTATGTAAGTATATTACGACCTATATAATTGTATGATCACACTAGCTTACGGCAATTAGCGACATCTTCCAGAATTATTATTAATCATTTAAGTAACCTTGAATGTCTTTTATAATAATCATCGTTGCACTTTAAGAAAACATGGAATTGGATGAGTGTTGATATTATTCCATACCATGTGACCCATTAAACATCCCCTTCAATTGTACATGACAACTTATATAAATTACATTCATAAACAATTAATTTATATGAAAACCAAATGCATATCACATGACAATCCATAATAAATTGCGTACATCTAACAACTAGCACATGTTGACTTGGTATATCTAAAGTTCATTCCTAACATTGTAAATTGAATATAATTGCCAATGAAGTTTACGACACTATAAAATTATGAACATTTATTTCAAATCCATAAAAATAAAAGTTTTATTCATCCAACAATTTCCAAAATTCGTATCCATTAATATAATTTGATTTGATTGTGAAAGTTATACATTACTATAAAATGCAATAATAAATTATTCAAAGTTCCTTCTTTTAACTTTAGACATGGGAAATTTATAAAAAAAACCATTTACAAACCACTAAGATTTATGTATTCAATAATTAATCTATTCTAAACTTAATTTAAAAATACAAATTCTACATGCAATTTTTTAATAAATATAAATTCCTAAACTCAAACTAACTTTTAATGCAATGCTTTCACTAACTATTCATTAAGCATTTGATATATATATATATATATATATATAATGCTTAACGAATAGTATATATATATATATATATACTATTCATTAAGCATTTGATATAAAAGCTTGTGCATTAAAGCTGAGATATTATGTATAACATCCATTCCCCTTTAAAATATATTTGAACGTAATTAAAATATCCACATCAAAATAATTGTAGGAGTAATTTGAATACTAATTACGATAAAAGATTTTAAAAGACAATTAATGATCCGGATTTATGTGGGAACGAAACAAAAGATAGCATATACAGAATCATATACAGAGATATATTGCAAATAACACAGTGATACAGTAAACACATATTCTATTAAATAGCGGAAATAGAACAAACTATAGAATACAATAGCTAGAATGGTGGTAGCTATCTCTGAGAAGAGATGTGGCCGCTATGCTCATTCGTGCCAAGATGAATACAAAGAGAGGCCGAAAGGGCCTATTTATCATAAGCATGAGGGAATGCCGTTGGAAACCATTTGGCCCCCCAAATCGCCAAAAAATGTCGTTTAGGGCCTCAAAATGGCTCTGGAAGTTCAGGACCCGAAAAACTGCTAAAAATAGTAATTTGCCAAAATTGTCAGAAGACTGTTTTGAGCCAGTTGGAAGAGGTGGGCCGCCACCGATATCCACCTGGATCAATCCTCCCTCCTTAGGAAGCATTGGTCTCCATTGCGTTAAATCCCTTATCATATGTCAAGTTGTGTGTCGAGTTGAGCTCTTGGTGCGACATTTGCTGAAGTGGAAAGGTTGTCTTACTTTGACATCTTCAGAGGGTTGTAATTGTTGTTGATGGATGCGCTGGAGCTGTTCAACAGTTTTGGTTGTTGTGGTATCCTTGGTATGCACCGGTGTGGATGGTTTCTTTTTGGAGGAGCACCTTGAATGCGTGTCCTTGCATTGTAGAGGTACCCGAATAGGCGATGCGGCACTGAATTTGTGTTCTTCTTGTTTCTGCTGAGTAGAAGGATAATATGCAGAGGTTGTGGATGTCTCCGCGATCTGATGTTCACCTTTAGTGGCAACTGCGAATAGGAAAAATTTCCCAGTGTGGGAGATTATCTTCCTTCCCTGCTCGTTTGGGGTAGGTGCAACTATCTCTGGTATCCAATAGAGTTGTCCTCCCAAAGTGACAATGACATTGCGAGGTCGTGATTCATATACAGCATGACGCTTCCACATATATGGTTGTCCTAAGAGAACATCACATACTTCAAGTGGGGCCACATCACACAAAACCTCATCTTTGAAGGGTTTGATGCCATATGGTAGGCGACATTGGTGACTGACACGGATCCTTCGTCCTTGGCTTAGCCATCCAATGGTGTATGGTTGTGGGTGTGGCGTTATTGGTAACTCCAATCTCTTGATGACTTCTTCTGAGATCAGGTTCTTCTGGCTGCCGCTGTCCACAACAAAGTGTAGGGGAATTCTCTTCACCCACATCTGTGAGTGGAAAAGGCACTCCTCTGCCTCCGACTCTTCAGGCTCCTCTGGCTGAATCTGTGTGGTGGCAACAACGGCACTGGGTTCTGCATCAATGATCTGCTTCCCTTTTCGCGCGGCTGTGAAATTAGGTTCCGAGTCAGAATCGGAACTGGGATCTGATTCTAAAGCTTTGATCTCAGCCACCAATGACTGTTTTGAGCGACAATCATCAGTGTTGTGCCAGGGGCTTTTGTGGAACTCGCACCACTTCCCGGTGTCCTTCTTTGTCTTTTCCTTACCCTTCTTCGCATGTGGTTGGGATTGGTTGTCCTTTTCCTGCCCCGTGAGCCAAAGTTTCCCTTGCCCTGCTTCTGCGCAGGTCCGAAGTCACGCTTGTTCTTTTGCTGAAATTTCTGCTCAATTTTGACAGCATATCGATAGGCGGATCCGAGTGAAGAGATTTCCAGGAAATCCATCTCTGTTCGGATGTACCGGTGTAGGCCACTGCAATATTTCAGTACTAGGTGCCGCTCGGAGTCCTTGATACCTAGCTTTGTGCACAAGGTATGAAATTTGTTGGTGTACTCCGACACCGTTTGGTCCCTCTCTTGATGCAGAATGGTCCATTTTGTGTACTGGTCATCATAGTTTCCAACAGGGTAATATTGCTCCTTGACGGCATCTATAAAAGAGGCCCAAGTGGGACTGGAATATTCAAACAATCCAGACTCGTCTGATGAGTTTTGCTCACAATAAGTTTCCCACCAATTTTTGACATGGGGGACGGCCTTAAGGAGCGCAAAGATGATCTTTTCCCTGTCGGAAAATTGGTGGACAGAGAAATACCCTTCTAGTAGATTCAACCATTTATCTAGGGCATCGGCATCGATTTGGCCTTCAAATAAAGGGATATCAAAATTAACTTGTACCTTGAAGGGAGTCGTATCTCCGAAATGGCTGCTCGTTGAGGGTGCATTTGTCGTTGTTGGCATGCGTTGAAGGATCTGGGCGAAATTATCCATCATCTCGTTCCTCTGTCGCGCGAGGGCTTCCTCGAGCAACAACTTGATAAGATATACTGCTCCGTCGTCTCTCTTTTCTTCCGCCATGGGAGGCCATTTGGGGCGGCGAGAGTGGTCTTCCCCAAGTGAAACTAATTCGAGACCCAACTCTCTGTATCCTGACCTCGTCGGGGACACGCACCGAGAAACAATCAAAGAGCAGACCGCTTTGATACCACTGATCCGGATTTATGTGGGAACGAAACAAAAGATAGCATATACAGAATCATATACAGAGATATATTGCAAATAACACAGTGATACAGTAAACACATATTCTATTAAATAGCGGAAATAGAACAGACTGTAAAATACAATAGCTAGAATGGTGGTAGCTATCTCTGAGAAGAGATGTGGCCGCTATGCTCATTTGTGCCAAGATGAATACAAAGAGAGGCCGAAAGGGCCTATTTATCATAAGCATGAGGGAAAGAATCCCAAACATCCAAAAACCTAACCCTAGAAGATGAACCGTCATAAAGTTTGCGGCCCCAAGGTGGTTAGTTGAACAGTCAACTTCCCGGGGTCATAACTTTTGCATACGATCTCCGTTTGGGGCGCTCGGTAGCCCGTTGGAAAGGTCTATCCGAGATTTACAACTTTCGATTGGGCCCAAATGTATGCCGTTGGCATTCATTTGGTCCCCCAAATCGCCAAAAAATGTCGTTTAGGGCCTCAAAATGGCTCCGGAAGTTCAGGACCCGAAAAACTGCTAAAAATAGTAATTTACCAAAATTGCCAGAAGACTGTTTTGAACCAATTGGAAGAGGTGGGCCGCCACCGATATCCACCTGGATCAATTAAGGCAACTGTATAATTATGTACTAAATAATTGGATTTTTAAACAAATCTATATATATATATATATATAGATATATACAAAGAAAGCATAATAAAATTAACTTAAATATATAAATTGCATTAGTGTCTAGTTTTAAAAGCATACATATAAAGAAACTACAATGCATAATCAACTATAATAAAGCTAAGATACACCTATTACATTCTTAAACAATTTTTATTTTTAAGCAAATATGCATAAAGCTTTCCATAATAAGTAAGCACATGCCTTCAACGTTCGATTAGTTTTTTATATAAAGCAAGTAAAAGCACTATGTGGTAATATATCGAAAAGTTAACATAGAGCTCGACGGTTAAGATATGTAATGATCTGGAAAATTTGAAAATATGGTCTATCCTTCTTGAAGGTTTGACATGGTGGTTTTTTTAGTAGATTGTGCCCCGGTTATCTTTACACTACTCAAGTTCTTAGTAAAATATATATGTCAATTTACGTCAATTCATAGGAAGTGTATTTCAAGATTGATTTATGATCAAACGAAGATGAATATTTAAAACTTTTTGAAAACACACCTCCAGAATATGTTGATTTACCTTCATCGTGATAGGTTTTCAAAAATTCAACATTATTTGGGATATATAGAGGTTTTTGTAAAGGTGCAAAGCCCATATTTCATGTATGTCGGTTTCGTCAGTCATGCCCAAATTTACCAGATGATAAGTATGCAATGATTCCTACAGATATAAATTTTTATAATCCATAAAAATAATCAAATCAACAATTTCTTCTGGTTAAATGATGACACATAATATACTACAAGTAATTTTAAATAAAACCTTGAATCTATTCACAAGCAACTCAATATCAACAATTTTATAATTACAATTAAACAATTGAGACTTACATGTCAATAACTAGAAATACAAAGTTGAGGACAAAGTTGAATTTGACGTTGTTGTCGAATCCACCACAAGGAATCTCTTCAAAATTGTCAATGCGGAATGATCCACTGGTTTCCTCTCTACCATACCCTAGAGTACTCTTCTTCCTCTGGGATCCCCAAGCCACGACAAGCCCGCTGACACTCTGTTATCCAATTAACTATGATGTTGGTCTCAATATTGAAGGATATCCCAATCCTACTAACATCATAGTGAACCACACCTCAACAGGAGTCACAGCCCAAGTTGCACTCCAAAACTCTTGCCAAAAGCCAAAAATAGATGTGAACCTCAAGCTCATTTTCTTATTTAATAATCACTAGCTTCTTTTTTGAAATTCTTTCTTTCTTTTTATTTTCTTTGTTTCTTTTTCTCTTTATGTTTAAAGGAAATCTGCTTTAGTGATTTTCCCTTAATTTTGTTGCTTTTTTTTAACCCACCCAATTTTTGGTTGTTTAGATTTTTCTAATTTTTATTCCATTATATTCATTATTATTATTATTATTACTATTATTTATTACTTATTCATTTATTTATTTTAAAATTAATTGATTAATTCTTTTTTACTTAATAGATTGTGAGACGATACTTTATTAATTCTCTTTTCCCTACCCATTGATTATTAATTAATTAGCCGTTGCATTTTCGTCGCAACCAGGGATATCAAGGCACCATGTTTTTCGCATGCCCTTCAAATATTCCCTCAGGTGGGGATATGGTACAACAATTGAGACTTTGTTAACTCAACTCGCCTACCTTGATAAGGTTCTAGTGGTTCCTGGGAAATAAGGTTGTGTCGTTATTACGCACCCCCAAGCAATATACCTCGTGAGTGAACCTACTACGACCTACCATCACGGCAACACGCACCTAATGATTTGGAGCCTCTCTCGCTCTAATCAAACTCAATGCGTCGACATTGGCTAGAGTTAGATTGTGTCATGTTTGGCCATGTCCCCTAATGTGGACCGATTGGCAATCGCATCCATCACCTGCACATCAACACCGCGTGCATCAAATCTTAATAAATAAAATTTCAAATAAAACATGAAACGTAGCTTGACATCACCTATCGATGTAACTGACTCATCTCGAGTCCATGCACATCACGTGCATCAAATATTTTACCAATATTTCCACATAAGCATATATGTTTTCCAGGTTATCAACACTTGTCACTGATTTATGACTCATTTGGAGTCCATGATGTATTGACACCTACTTGCGTTGCATGTACTTGTTCTACATGTCAAACTTGACAACACATCAGAGTACATGATATATATACATATGTAAGCATAAACATTAATCAACATTTCTCATTGCACATTCATTCAATCATGTCAAAACATAATAACATCATATAACATCTCAACTATTATAACAGAGACATATAACATTTGAATATCAAGTTATATAATGATCATGTGAGCTTTCTATCACATCAATATCATAGCATAATCGTTAGTGAAATCATAACACGACCAATATAGCATAATCATTAGAGATCAACATCAACATCACATGGTCAGCAACATTTACCGGTCTCATACACATAACCAGATCATTCACAACTGATCGCCCTCAAAGAATAGTCATAATCAAACCTATGGTTTATAATCAACGTCTATAGTCTATCACAAAAACAAGGCACTACAACTAAGAGGAAAGCTCGACACAGTTTTTGTCTTTTCATTGATTTCCTTCAGTTTTTTGGTTGATTCCATTCCAATCAGAGTTTTCGTCTTTTTGTTGATTCCCTTCCAGATTGGAAATAGGGAGTTTCCATGTATAAGTGTGAGTTTGCATGTAACTTCACAAAAAGACTCACACCCAAGCATGGGCCTCTTGCTTTTTAGTACAATTAGGCATATAGTTTTCATTTTATAAATATACAACATTAAAGTTGAAGCAACCATTTGTATATCAATTTTTTTTTCAAAAGCAGAGACTTTGTTGCTCACAATCCTCGTTGAAGTTGAGTTATTTGAAAATTACAATAATATTAATACAACTACATAATTAAAAATGATTAATATATGTAGATAAATGATTAGTTTTATAAGATTTGTTAATTCAATTTTATTTATATAATTTATATTAAATTTATCATTCACAAATTTAATATTTTACTATGTTTAATAAGTTAAATATTTTACTAAATTTAATAAGTTAAATTTAATATTTCTTATATTGAAAAAATTTCCAAAAAACCGTTGTTCATTAGGATAGATAATCTTGACTTGAGTTTTTTAATAACTATATATAGTGACCAAAGTGCAAAATATAAACATCATAATGTTAGAAAATTATGAAGCATTAAAGAATTAGAAAGTTATAATAAAGTTAAAATTTATTAGTCTATACGGGGAATATAGTTTTCATCTATGCAACAAACTTTATTAAATTTTACATTGTTCCCACATTTCTTTAAAAAATTATATGATTTTTTAAAATATATATATTAAAAATCAAAGTAACTACTGTATAACAAAGTTAATAAGTTAAATTTATTAGTTCATAGAGAAGAAAGTTATAACAAAGTTAAATTTATTAAACTTCTATTAACTCCAAAAAAATTGTATTAAAAAAAATAATTTAAAAATCAATGTGGCTACTATACCAATATAAAAAAAATTGATATGGTTTTTATAAAAATATGTATTAAAAGAATATTTTAAAAATCAAAATGATTATTCTATTAATATAAAGAAGTTCTATATTGCTTATAATTTTTTCTCAAAAATCTGATATAGTTTTTTTAAAAGATATAGATCAACTTCAAACAAAACTTTTTCCTCTAATGCACCCATGAAACGAAGGTTCTCATGAGGCCCTGGGTGATGAAATCTAGGACGTTGTGTGACGCAAAGTGTACAAACAAAAAAAATTGCAACACTAGATTATTAATCCCAAGAATAGAGATAATTTAATTTGTGATATTCACCCAAGTTTTGATCATGGCGCTGCTGTTAGTGAATGGATATTGCTGTGAACATCAATGCACTCTTGATGTATTAGTTTTTAACTGTCATATTTATTAACTTTGAACACTGGAAATATCATGGCTTTTTTAGAGACGAAGTAGTGCCAACCATTTGTATTTATGAGAGCATAGTTCTTCTTTCATGGCACTTTTCAGTTTTATAGGTTTTTTTGTATGGCACTTTTCAATCTTACATTTAAGTGAAAGCCAATTTTTTCTCTAATCAATTTCCTTTATAGGCATTTTCTAATCTTCTTGTTATTCCTTGAAGACTAATTTTCCTATGCATAATTGAAAACACTCAACTACAGTCATCATATTTGGAAGTAGCAGAGCTGGGGTATTTGACGATTGTACCACAAGTACTCCCTGAAAACTACTCTAAGTTAAACTTTTTAAAACTTTGTGAAGGTTCATTAGAGTTATATTAATACAACAACCTACAACTTCTGTGGGTGCAGAAGTTTCTAATACAGTTATAGTAAACAAAGCATAATGTAATCTTACAGAATCCAAAGTTTATTAAGTCATGTAATTAAATTCATGGCAAATAAACGCGAAAGAAATTATTTTCATGGGACCAGCTAGATTTTGAAGGGGAATATTACTTGCTCAGCAGCATCGTGAAGCCGCCTTGAAGCCTTTGATGGCAGAAATGTATATGGTAGCATTACTGCACTATGGTTGTTGCGATCTTTGCATTCCATAAACCTAACCAAAAATAACAATTATAGTAAACCTTCTGTTCAACAGAAACTTGGATGAATAGAAAAAAAATCTTGCCACAGACAATCTTAATTAAAATGATTATATCAAACTTAAATATATACCATGTAAAAATAAAACATACAAACTACAATGCAAACCTTAATAGGTTGTGCTTGTAAGTTGTTGCAACCATTTCAATGGCCATTTTTTGGGTATAAAATGCATGTACCATCATTGTACGTATTAATAAAAAGTTTAAGCATTTTATTCAAAAATGAAAATAAAGTAAAAAAAACTCATTTAGTTTATCTAATAAGGTAGCCTGTACCATGAAAGGGAGCTTGCCATGCGATTGAGAATTAACACGTCTCTGTACAAAGGGCTTTGTCTGAGTTTGTTACAGTCAATGCCTTGCACATGGATCATTCCTCCATCTCCAAATTTCCTAGCCTGAGATATTGCTTGAAGCCATTCTTTTGAATTGTAAAGAATAATAGGCACTGTCTTTGATATCAAATCCATGTCATACAATGTATCCATTGCACAGAAGTTGGATGCCCATCTGGTAACCAACATATACAATTTCGGGAGCAGAATGTGGGTGAAACAACTTTAATATCAATTCTATTTCAAAATTAGGTCCAAAATCAATCAATTTGTTCAAAAGTACTATGCATGTCAAATAAATTTATATACACACTCTAACACCAAAACACAGTCCCAAAACAAGTACACTACTTAAACTCCAAATTATTTACTTAAACTCGGAGATAAGCATGTTTTTACTTTTTATGGATTGAGTACATCATAATCTACATATTTTTGTGTCTGTGCTTCAATGGTTGACTAATAAATATGTACACTCTAGCAGGACAGCCGCATAGGACTGGATTAACAGATCGAAATTACAGCTATTGCTGGAATCCATGAGATGTTGGCCATGTTATTTGGAGGTGCCCATTCACTAAGGAAGTCTGGACTTGGCTACAAGTCTTTTTTAGAGGCAAGTTTACATCACAACTCTATTGGTGAGATCCTTTTTCCGAGGCCGAAAAGATTTGCAGACTTTGCTTTCTACTTCAGGAGACCTGGGAGCTTTTTATATTTAGATGTCTTATCTATTACAAGATTATGGGGAGGTTTCATTGCTTCTCCTGAGTATATATAGTTCATTGACTTTGACAATTAAATTTATGATGGTGATGTCTCATTAAATGTATAAACAGGAATTTGCCAACCCCTTAGATTCTTTTTTTGATCATCAGTAAGAGCTAGGTCTGATGGTTCCTCTTGAAACGTCTTCACAAATGTTTTTGCACCAACCAAAACCAAACGCTCCAACATGAAAAGTTGATAGTTGTTTTGCACAACAGCATCCAAAATATTAGTGAAATTAGAAGAGTATGCAAGCCTGTACCTGAAACAGAGAAAGAACAAAACCTCAGTTAAGTTTTGAACTGCTAGATAGAAATCTGTAAATTCAACAAATAAACTTGTATGTCCAGGGTCAACAAACAAAAGCTTGCCAGAAAAAAGGTCCATTCATCAACATGGCAGAGATGCATAGGAAGTTGACTCTGAAAACCTACTTGACCGAAAGTGGTGAAAAAAACCCTGGAGTTCTTTCATTTGATGCAATAAAAATAGTATGCCCTTCAGGAATCCAGTCACCAATTCTCCGAATAATTGCTTCTGGACGAGTATCCCTGTCAAGATGAGGATGAAGCGTTCGATGCACACCAAACCTGTCTTTTCTAATTTTTATCTTATCACCTCGCCGGACATGTATACCATCGTAGTCACCAAGGATATTTTTAATCTGCAGTACTCAACACAACCTAAATAAGCCAGAAGATAATATGCTATAGATTCAACGATATCTGTCTCAACTGCGACTGATAATACATGAACCCAGTTATTCTTCTGTTTGATACTTAAGTTAATAATGCTATAAACTTTGTAATACAGCAAAGAATTAAAAGGGTTTTGTTGAAATTTATTAGCTTCTGTCTTCATGCACATAGACTACAGTAAATGCTTTATCTTGAACAAATTATACATAGTGGAAGCATCCACTGTGAAGAACCTGATGACGTGATGCAATCTGCATATGCAGTCAGACTATAATTTAGTGTAGGGAATAATATGATTGGGAAAAGTCTCAAAACAATATCACTATAACTGTTGGATATTTAGTACCTCAGAAAGTGTATATCAGAGTGCCATTAATGGCGGCAGCGAGCAGAGGAGATCAGGGTGCATACCAAGAAGGCATGTGTGACAGGTGTGCAGGTCTGTACATGAGCAAGGCAACCCTCCTCCAGCAGAGTTTTGTATGACCCTCCTTCAGCAATTCTGTACAGCAGTGAATGAGGGCACAGGAGCATTTATGGAGAGAGAGTGCCATCCTCAGTTCAGTTTCAGTCTAAGTTTTGTTTTAGTTAGTATTTGCATGCACATTTAGAGGACACAGTTTCCTAGTTAAACAAGGCACTCATCTGTGTGGATTTCCAGACTGAGCTAGGGCATAGATCTCTAGGAGGAAGCCTCTGAAATACCAGCGTGAATCATTGTGGGGCCCGATCTGCCTGCAACCTGCAACATGGGGCCTCCTTAGCCCTCAAACTGCTAACGTCAACCCTTGGCCAGCTAACGTCAGCCCTCTGCCTGCTTAATGTGAGCATAATCTGGTTTGGCAACCCCCGATCTGCTAGCAGGGCCTTCGATCTGCTGAGTGGAGGTGTCGATCTGTCAACGTGGGGCTTGTGCAGCCCGAGAATGACCACGGATGAGCAACATAAGGCCTGTGGAGGCCTAATATGCCTACGGACAACTAGATGTGGGGCTTATACAGCACTAAAATGACTACGGCCTGCTTGAGGGGCCCTCTCTTGCCCTTATCTGCTCTCAGCCTGACACCCTTGGCCTCCAACCAGTCAACACCGAAAACCTAAGACTGAATTTAGTGAACCCTGATAATTTGAATAATGTGCTTGAGTAGTAGAGAGAGAGATTCACACGATCATATGTTTGACAGTAGCATGATGCTCCTCTTTATAGTTCTTCATTGAGTAAATATAATGGGCAAATACTTAGGACCACCAAATATTATGGGCCCAATGTCACTTATAATTTAATTGCTCATTAAAAACAACTTAGGTCATTCTTTTGCAATAGCGTTCCTCTTTTAATATCTTATTAAGACTGAGGCAAGCTTGTTTAGGCAACCCTTCTTAGGCTTAGTGCTATCCCCTCTTGGTTCATATGGTTCACATGTGCAAACTCATAGCTCATCAAATATACAAGGAAGATCTTGCGATGATGTGATAATCTTGTTCTCATGGTCATATGTTAAAATCATTCCGACTAGGGGTGGCCAGGCCCTAGAGAAAGTCTTCTAACTTAACCACCTAGAAGAACATCACACATCATCTATGCCTCGACACACAAGGCAATGCTTCGACACACGACGCTGCTTCGACACATGAAGCCTAGTCTCAACACATGAGACTATATAGCAGCATTTGCCTTGACACACAAGGCATGCTTCGACACATGAAGCTCAGTCTCGATACATGAGATTCATCTCCAAGTTTCCCAAGACTAACTCAAGACAACCTCGACACACGAAACCTACTTGGAGAATGACTCACGATGCTGCAAACTTCCACAACTCTTTCAGGGGAAAACCACAAAACTTCTCTTTATAATTCTTTGTAGGCACTAACCTATTGTTACAAATATTTGTAGGAACCAACCTATTGGAGACACCAATCCCGACCGATACAAACCCTCGTTGGCACCAACCTACTCTTACAAATCTTCTTAGACACCAATCCCCACCGCTAAGCACCAACTTAGCAAGAGACACCAATCTCTTTGTTTAAGCAGGCAGCACCAAATTACAATTTCTTCTTTAGCACATATAAATTCTTCAAAAGATGATAACATTCACTTTACCTTTACTAAGTCTACTTGCTAGTTCTGCCTTCACCAAAACTAACAAAAATTTGAATTTCCAAATGAAATTTATGGTAGCTTTCCCAAAGCTTGTTGTTTTTGGTCTCTTCCCAAGAACGAACTTGTGCAACATGCCACGTATCCAATTTTGCAAATCTGATTCTGAAATTTTTACTTGAGGTACTTCGGTATGTCTCCTTAGATCCCAAAAAATTTCACAGTCTGAGAAGTCCAAGAAAAAAAATTATAGAGAAGATGCCAAATTGACTTGTTTGACACTGATTTTAGGACCATTCAAAAACCCTAACTTCCACAAGGCATATCTCAGAAAGTATAGCGAACTAACATCCGAAATTTTGACCGAATGTACCCAGAGATCTCACCTCCATCTCCTCAAAATTATACTATCTGAAACGTCCCATAAAATAAGTTATCACGAAAATGCCAAGCTGAGCTGAAATTGATTTCGCAACTCCCCTTTTGGAATGATATTCAATCTTTGCTCATTCACTTCTTCAACTGCTACTATATTTTTCACACACACTTTCTCTCAATACTTTCTCTTTTTATACTTTATCATAACACTTCGTAAAGGAACATGTTCATTCAAAAAGACACAACACCCATTAATTAAATAATCAATTCCTCTTTTGATTATTTCACTTTTCCTAATACCATGGGCAAGTACCATGGGTTTGAAACCACCATTTCACATTTTCTTTTTCACATGCACCCCCTTTTTAATGTAATTGTAAGCCTATGCATAAATCAATCTAGAGATGCTCCCCCTTGCTTGCAAATTGTTAAGTTTTTAATTGATTAGCATGATAACTTTAAATCATTTGCAACAATAGGATCACTGAAAGAAAGACAAGCACAGCAACACAAAGAACAAAAGATTTTCCTCGAGGAAACCACAAGGGAGAAAACCCCACAAAACTTCCTCAACATAGAATTCACCAAGACAATGTAAACCCCAAGAAAAATAGCAACTTCTCTTCTCCAGCGAACTTCTTCTCTCTCTCTCTTGCGAACTTGAGTGAGTGAATGAATGATACAAATGAGGAACTCGACCTCTCTATTTATATTCTTCTGTTGGGTGACCTTTTACCCTAATAGGGTCGACTTCACCTAACTGATTGGGCCTACTTCACTTAGGGAGACTCAATAATATATTTAATACAATACTTAAGGGTACTATTGACGCGACTTACAAAGGAGGGTTTACATTGACTCTTTCAATGACTCTTACATGACCAACTACATCAATGACATCTCCCAAAAGAGGAATAATAATATAATAAACAAATACAATTAGAATATCTTCCGAAGTTACATTTCTTTAACACTCCCTCTTAACTAGGAAGGTATTCTACAGACATCAACCTCAACAACTGTACAACTAACTGGTGAATCTCTGTATGTCATAGGAAGTTTTGAAACGACATCATATATCTGGAGCATCAACATCATCATCAATATGGAATTGTTGGGATCATCATCATCATCATCAATATGGAATTGTTGGGATCATCATCAATATGGAACTGCTGGGACATCATCAACATCATCGTCATCATCAGCAAGGAACTGTTGGGATATCATCATTAGCATCACCATCAGCACATAATTGTTGGGACATCATCAACATCATCGTCATCATCAGCAAGGAACTGCTGGGACATCATCGTCATCATCAACAAGGAACTGCTGGGACATCATCATCAACACAGAACTGTTGGGACATCATCGTCAGCATGTGAATGCTAGAGCATCATCAACAGGAGCAGCATGTAAATGCTGGAACAACATCATCATCAGGATATGAAAGCTGGAACAACATCATCATCAGCATATGAATGTTGGAACAACATCAATGTACATCCGGAACTGCTCTATAGTGGGCACTCTGGTAGATCACACGTCTGACTTACTAATCCTTTCAGACCAAACAAGCCTAATCAGACATACAAATCTACCTGGGGACCAAATAGGCCTTGTCTGACTTGCTGATCCTTTCAGACCAAACAAGCCTAGTCAGACATACCAATCCCCCTAGGATCAAACAGGCCCTGTCAGGCTGACATACCAATCCCTTTCGAGATCAAACAGGCCTTGTCAGGAAACCACATCATCATCACGACTCCAGGAAAACCACATCATCATCATCACTCCCTCTTTCGAGGGAGGTCCTTTCGGACCACATCAAACTTGTCTCGAAAATATTCAAACTTTACTCGATACAAAGGCTTAGTTAACACATCAACAACTTGTTCCTCTGTAGGAACATACTTGAGCTTTACAGCTCCCTTCTGTACCATATCCCGGATGTAGTGATACTTGATTTCGATATGCTTCGATTTATCGTGGAACACTGGGGTTTCTAACATCTTGATACAACTCTGATTATCACAAAGGATATTAGTCATATCTATCTCGGTATCAAACAATCCTGCCAACATCTTGCGAAGCCAAACTGATTCGCTACAAGCTGAACATGCTGCAATGTATTCAGCTTCTACCATACTGAGAGCAACACTGGTCTGCTTTCTACTGAGCCATGAGATCATACATGATCCCAAATAGAAACAACATCCTGAAGTGCATTTTCTGTCTTCGACACTTCCTGCCCAATCTGAATCTGTATAATCGTGCAATCTGATCTCACTATCTTATACATATTTGAGACCACAATCCAATGTACCCTTTAGGTACCTCATCACATGTTTTGCTGCAACCAATTGAACATGTCTAGGCTCTACCATATACTGACTCAAGGTGTTCACAACAAAACATATATTTGGTCTTGTATTTGTTAAATACATCAACGTGCCAATGATCTATCTGTACAATGTAACATCCACTGTCTCTGATGAAGCATCATTTAAGAGCTTCAAGTTTGTCATCATCGGCGTAGTCATAGCCTTACAATCCATCATCCCAAATCTCTTTAGGATCTCAACAATATACTTTCCTTGATTTAGGAAAATCTCGTCTGGACAGTACCACACCTCAATACCTAAAAAGTAATGCATCATACCAGGGTCTTTCATCTCAAATTTTGAAGCAAGCTTCTTCTTACATTCATTGATGGGATTATCTTCACCTATCAAGAATAGATCATCCACATACAATAATAGTATCATAGGTTCATCATCTACAACCTTATAATAAAGGTTGGAATCTACTTTACTCTTGGTAAAGCCCAAGCTCATTAGGAAACCATCAATTCTTCCATATCACGCTCTGGGTGCTTGTTTCAACCAATACAATGCCTTCTTCAATCTACACACATGTGTCTTCCTGTCATCTGTTTGAAAACCTTCTGGTTGCTCAATGTACACTTCCTCTTCTATCTTACCATTCAGAAAAGCTGTCTTTACGTCCATGTGGTGTAACTTCTATTTCATCTTAGCTGCCAAAGCAAGGACGGTTCTGATTGAAGTGTATCTGGCCACAGGAGCAAAAGTCTCCTCATAATCAATTCCTTCCTTTTGAGAGAACCCCCGGGCTACGAATCTTGCCTTGTATTTTTCAATACTCACATATGTTGAATGCTTTGTTTTGAAAATCCACTTTAAAGATATTATTGACTTGTCTTTCGGTCTTGGTACTACGTCCCAAACATCATTCTTTTTTGATGGACTGGTATTCTTCAATCATGGCATCCAACCATTCCTTCTTCTTTGTTGCTTCTTCAAAACATGTAGGTTCTTCATCAACGAGGTTACACATCAAGGCCACATAACTGGAGTATGGCCTTGGTTTCTTGCTTTCTTTGCATGTACCTCCTGGAGCACCATACTTTTCTGCATCTTGAATTATTTCTCGTGCCCAAGTTGGTCTTATTTTTCGTGAAATCATCTCATGAGGTGACTCATCAGGTCTTTGAGGTTGCGTCATGTCATGTTGCTTTGGTATATGCTCTTCTTCAACATTTCTGACTGGAGTTGTTAGTTTTTGTAACTCTAGGAGCTTCGTGCTCCTCCTCATTCTCATGAATCTTTCTAGACTTGCTAAAAGCTGTATCCTCATCAAATGTAACGTCTCTGCTTATTTCAATATGACGGTAACCTAGGATGTAGATTCGATAAGCCTTTGATTGCTCACTGTAACCCACAAATATCCCCTTCTTTCCTGAAGGATCCAACTTTGATCTTTTCTCCTTGGGAATATGTATGAATACTGGGCAACCAAATATTTTCAGGGGACTGACTTCGGGCTTCTCACCAATAAATATCTCTTCAGGAGTCTTGTTCCCAAGAGCACTGTGAGATATTTTGTTATGTACATAGACTGTGGTTCTAGTTGCTTCTGCCCATAAGTGCATAGGCTTCATCATGGATCATGGATTTTACTACTTCCATGGTAGATCTATTATTTCTTCCAGTTACACCATTTTGTTGGAGATTATAAGGAATGGTAGGCTCCCTCTTAATCCCTGCTTCTTTACAGAAATCTTTGAATTCTCCTGATGTGAATTCTCCTCCATTATCTGTCATTAAGGTCTTGATCCTCTTTTCAGAGAGGTTTTCCACAAGAGCCTTAAACTCCTTGAACTTTCCAAATACTTCATCTTTATTCTTTAAGAAATAAATCCATGTCTTGTGAGAATAATCATCAATAAAATAATCATAATAAACATACCCGCTTAGAGAAGTAGATGACATTGGGCCACAAATGTCTGAATGAATAATATCCAATATGCCTTTCGCCTTATACTCACTGCTTGGAAATGGATTCTTTGTATGCTTTCCTTGTGACATCCTTTGCACACTCCTTCATGATCAACTTGGACTTCTAGTAATCCTGTCACTACTTTGCTCACTATTGGTAATGCTTTGTAATGTACATGAGCGAGTCTTCTATGCCACAACTCACAAGGACTCATGATACTAGCCATTAAGGTTGAATATGCATGTCCCTTCAATTTGTAGAGTCATCCTTCTTCAATTCCAATCACAACTGCATCATCTATTGTCTTCCCTTTTGGCCACATGAGGACTTCACCATCTACAAAAGCAACTCTGAGACCTTTCTTATCTAAAGCTGAGATAGAAAGGAGATTCTTTTTCAAACCTGGGACATATAGGACTTCCTTCATTTTCATGGACTTTCCGGAATCCAACTTGTAGGAGGCTTCTCCCATTCCTTTGATAGGGTATTGGTAATCGTCTCCAAGCTTTACTTTGTGTGGAGAATCTTACTGCACAAGATGTGAGAAAGAATCTTTGTAACCTGTCATATGTTTGGAGGCTCCATTGTCTACAAGCCGAGTGTCACTTCCATGAGAAACTGAACCAGTGAGGGCTGAAATTAAGACATATTCTTCACTAGAATCTTCATCTTCTCTGGCCTTCTTTTCATCATCATGTTCATCATCTTTGACTGCATGGGCATGAAATGTTTTGTTTCTCTTCTTGAATTGTTCTGCTTTAAGGGGACAATTTCTTGCAATGTGTCCCATCTTGTGACAAGTAAAACATTCAAAGGATGAGAAGTCTCTATTAGTCCTTTTGTTCCTTTGAAATGTTTGAGTTCTTCTAGGAGAATGTTCATGATCCTTCCTTTTGTTCTTTCCTTTGGTATGAGCTGCCAAGGTTTGGTCTTCATTGTCATTTAACTTTTCTTCTCTGACTGCTATTCTTTCTTCTTCTTGTACACATTCTTCCCATAATTGTCTGAACTTGATCAACTTCTTTCTAGAGCATAAGCCACGAATGAAAGATTCCCAATCCCTTGGGGAGACCATTCAAGGTGGTCATCACAACTTTTGCTTCTTCCACCATGACACCAATAGCTTCTAATTGTTCTTTAATTTGGGATACCCTAGTGAAGTATGACTGCATGGTCTCTGATTTCTGAATCTTCACACCCTTGAGTTGATTTCTGAAGGTCATCTTTCTGTTGATGTTCCTTCCTTTAAACAAACTGGACAATGCATCAAACATCTCCTTTGGAGTCTTCCTTGAAGACACTTGAGGAATCAAGTGATCTTTGATAGAGTCAACTATGATCCTCTTGGCCTTGATTATATCCTTCTTGTATTTTGCTTTGGCCTTGTTACGTGGTACCAGTACCAGCACATGTTCCAGATACACCCCAGGGAGATGGAAGCCTTATTTTTCAACTTGGAGGGTGTGATATAGCCACATTTTATGGATGGGGTCATGGCCAGGTTCTCTAGCTCCCTCCTGGGGGTACTATGGCTTAATAGCACTGTTGACTGCCTCATAAAAAGGTTTGAAACCCTGAGATTGGTATCTGGGGCCCCCAGGGATGGGTCATTGGACCACATGATTTCCCCAAGCACTTTTACATTGGTGGCATGTCTTCATTCAGTATTGGGGCCTATGTCATTGACCCAGGCCTCCTTCTGCACACTCCTGCTGCTCCAAAGCTCCCGCGCCATGTCTCCCTGGCCTCCATAGAGGAAGACGTCACCTTCTTATGGCTGCAGTGTGCTTACTTTGAGGGGGGGCATTGAAGGATTTTCACTATTTCATAGTGTTAGTAGGGGTATGACGACCCCCCTTCCGCATCTCAGCCTTATGTTCAGTCCAATGTGGCCATTTCAGTCATTTTTGACATGCAGGGGTGAATACTGGGGAAAATGTCCCAATTCACCCACTAATTTGATTATTTTATATTATTTTTGTTATATTTTTAAGTTGACATTTTTAAATATTAAACTGACCTTATTTTGTGTAAAGTGAGTGTGAGAAGGGTATAAGTTTACCTTCTCCTTACTTCAAAACATAACAACACATGGGATCAAACTTATTTTTCCAATTTTCGACCTCCTTGTGCATTTTGGAGAGGTGCGCACTTCCTTGAGGATGAATGTATGAAGCTTGTTTAGGATTTATCTTTGGAGCATCTTTGTTTCTTGCATTTGCTTGGGTGATTGCTAAGAGTTGTTTGCTTGACACATGCACAAAAAGGTATCTAAGTCTTGTCTCTTGATGTCTTTTTGCTAAATGTTGAAACCATGCGTGTCTAAGGTTTGAATGGTGGTTGTAATGCTGCATTTTTGCCCTAGGCTAATCAAATTTCAGTATTTTGTTGCCTTAGCTAAGAAGGCTTGAGCTTTAGGTCTCATAGGTTTGTCTTAGCAAAAATTTCTCACAACTAACCCTAGAGGTTGTTGGAGAAGTTTTTGGTTTGCCAAACTAGGCAAGTACCATCTCGAGGAAGGGTTATCCCTTTTGGAAGCCCTAGTTTAGGTTGGATTTATCTAAACCCTAGTTGTTCACCTACATCTAAACCAAAATTCTGAGTTTAGTTTGTAAATATTAAGTTAGACTAGGTTGTTTCTTAAATTTCTGAGTTAGTTGGTTTTGAGTTAGTTGGTTATTTGAAGAGAATGAATTGGACACATATGTGAGTGAAGAAGTTCCAATTCCAAAGGGAGATGAGGCTAAAGCCTTACATAAGAAGAATTTGATCAAGGCCAAGAGGATCATTGTTGATTCTATTAAGTATCACCTTATCCCACATGTGTCATCATTGAAGACACCTAAAGAAGTGTTTAATTCCTTAACCAAGCTATTTGAAGGCAAGAATATAAATCGGAAGATGACATTGCGGAACCAGTTGAATAATGTGAAGATACAAAATAAAGAGACCATCTAGTCATACTTTACAAGGGTCTCTCAAATCAAGGAGCAACTTGAAGCTGTGGGAGAAAACATAGAGAATGGAGAAATTGTGATGACCACCTTGAATGGTCTCCCTAGATCATGGGATTCCTTCATTCAAGGAATTTGTGCTAGAAAGAAGTTAATCACATTTAGTAAGCTGTGGGAGGAATGCTCACAAGAAGAAGCTCGACTTGTAGCTCGAGAAGAGAAGATGGGTAATGAAGACCAGGCTCTAACAGCACACACCAAGAGGGAGCATCCTCATCAAAAGAAGGAAAGACACCACCACCATAATCAAAGAGGGAACTTCAAGAGAGATCTATCTCACATTTGATGTTATACTTGTGATGAGAGGGGACACTACTCCAAAGATTGTCCCAAGAACAAAAGCAGCTCCCACAAGAAGAAGAACAATAAGAAAAGACATCATGCTCACACTACAGAGGATGATGAACCTCCAAGAAGAGAACCAGAATAGACAGTGAAGATTCTTCAAGTGATGAATAGTATGTTCTAATTTCAGCTCTCACGAGCACTATTACACATGGGAGCAATGATTGGCTTGTAGATAGTGGGGCTTCCAAGCATATGACAGGATTTAAAGAATCCTTTGTGAACCTATCTGAACATGAGTCACCTCACAAGGTGAAACTTGGGGATGACTACCAGTACCCCATAAAAGGAAGTGGTGAAGCCTCTTACAAGCTAGACTCTGGGAAATCTTTGAAGATTAAGGATGTCCTGTATGTACCAGGACTCAAAAAGAATCTTCTCTCCATATCTGCATTGGATGCAAGAGGTATGAGGGTTGTATTTATTGATGGCCAAGTTCTTATGTGGCCAAAGGGAAAGACTATAGATGATGCAATATTGATTGGAGAGCAAGAGGGAGGTTTATACAAACTGAAGGGCCAACCTGAACAAGCCTTGGTCCATGACTCCATCGAACCAAGTGAACTATGGCATAGGAGGCTTGCACATGTGCACTATAGAGCACTACCACTTGCAAGCAAAGCAGTTGAAGGTCTTCCAGAAATCCAGGCAAAGCATGAAGGCGTTTGCAAAGGATGTGCGAAGCGAAAGAACATAAAGAAGACATTTCCAAGTAGCGAAAGCAAGGCAAAAGGAATCTTGGAAATCATCCACTCCGATGTATGCGGTCCAATGTCATCCAATTCATTGAGTGGGTATGTATACTATGTTTCTTTCATTGATGATTTTTCTAGGAATACATGGATATATTTCTTGAAGAACAAAGATGAAGTATTCAGCAAGTTCAAGGAATTCAAAGCCTTGATCCAGAACCACACAGAGAAGAAAATCAAGACCTTTCGATCAGAGAATGGCGGAGAGTTCACATCAGAAGACTTCAAAAAATTATGCAGAGATTCAGCGATTAAGAGGGATTTATCCACTCCTTACAATCCACAGCAGAATGGAGTTGCTGAAAGGAAGAATAGAACAATCATGGAAGCAGCACGAGCAATGCTTCGTGACCAAGATCTTCCAATGCATCTATGGGAAGAAGCTGCGAGGATAGCTGTGTATGTACAGAATCGGACTCCACATAGAATACTTGACAACAAGACACCAGAAGAAGCTTTCTCCGGTGAGAAACCAGAAGTCATCCATCTCAGGATATTTGGCTGCCCAGTGTACACACATATTCCAAAGGAGAAGAGAACGAAGCTAGAACCCTCAAGAAAGAAGGGCATATTTGTGGGATATAGGGAAAGCTCGAAGGCTTACAGAATATATTTTCTAGGGTTAAGAAGATCAACATCAGCAGGGACGTGACATTTGACGAAGACTCGTCATACAACAAATCCATAACGCTACATGTTGAAGACATTGAAGAACCAGAAGCACCCAGGATCCGAGATACAACAATGAATGAAGCAACTCCAGAAGAAGACCGTGAGATGGAAGAGCCACAGGAACCTGTGAATCCACCTCGTGAGAAGAATTCTCACAAGAGGAAACCGACATGGGTACAAAAGGCAATTCAAGATGCAGAGAGATATGGCGCTCCAGAAGGAATGCACAGAGAAAGCAAGAGATCTAGGCCATACTCCAGTTATGTAGCCCTGTTATGCGACATCATTGACAAGGAACCTGCCAACTATGAAGAAGCGACAGAAAAGAAAGAATGGAAGGATGCCATGATCGAGGACTACCAGTCGATCATGAAGAATGATGTCTGGGATGTGGTCCCGAGACCAAAAGGGAAGTCTGTGGTAACTTCCAAGTGGATCTACAAGATCAAGCATGTTGCAAATGGCAGAATAGAGAAACACAAGGCAAGATTTGTGGCACGTGGCTTCTCCCAAAAGGAAGGGATAGACTATGAGGAGATATTTGCACCCATAGCCAGATACACTTCCATCAGAACAATACTTGCTTTGGCTGCAGTGATGAAATGGAAGGTACACCAGATGGATGCCAAGACAGCGTTCTTTAATGGTGTAGTGGAAGAGGAAGTGTATGTGGAGCAACCACTCGGATTTGAGACACATGATAGGCAGACTCGTGTGCAAATTGAAAAAATCCTTGTACGGATTGAAGCAGGTGCCCAAGACGTGGTACGGCAGAATAGATATCTTCCTGACTAGTTTGGGCTTTACAACAGTAAAGCGGATTCCAACCTTTACTACAAGTTGAGGAAGGGAACCCAGTGATACTCCTACTTTATGTAGATGACCTGTTTGTGACAGGTGAGGATGGGCTTATTGCAGATACGAAGGCGAAGCTTGCCGCAGAGTTCGAGATGAAGGACCTGGGCATGATGCATTATTTTCTAGGCATGGAGGTGTGGCAGAGTACGGATGGAATCTTCCTTGGACAAGGGAAGTATGTAGTAGAGATCCGGAAGAGGTTCGGGATGATGGACTGCAAGGCCATGGCCACACCTATGGCATCGAACGTGAAGTTATTGAGTGATGCTTCATAAGAATCGGTTGATGCCACGATGTATCGTCAGATGATTGGATCTTTGATGCACCTGACGAATACGAGACCAGATCAGGTGTGATCTCTTGGTTTAGCAGGAAGCAGTCCTTCATGGCACTGAGTACAGCTGAAGCAGAGTATGTCGCAGCTTGTTTGGCTAGTTGTGAGGCAGTATGGCTTAGAAAACTACTGTCTGATTTGTTTGATCTCCAATTAGAAATGACTTGTATATTCTGTGACAACCAGAGTTGTGTGAAGTTGTTCGAGAACCCAGTGTTCCATGACAAGTCGAAGCACATTGAGATCAAGTACCACTATATCAGGGATATGGTGCAGAGAGGAGCAGTGAAGCTCCAGTATGTTGCGACGGACGAGCAGATAGCCAATGTGTTGACCAAGCTGCTAGCCAAAGTGAAGTTTGAGTACTTCAAAGAGAAGCTTGGTGTACTTCAGATCGAGGTTCCCTCCAAGGGGAAGTGATGAGTCCGGAAGACGCAGATGCACATGAGCCATTCTCACATGGTGGTAGGTGTGTCCTCCCATGGTGCAAATGTAAGGGCTGGGGCCATTCCGACATGGTTGAGGTGTGTCTTCCCATGGTCATTGATATAAGTGTCGGGCCATTCCGACATGGTTAAGGTGTGTCTTCCCATGGTCATTGATATAAGTGTCGAGCCATTCCAGCATGGTTGAGGTGTGTCTTCCCATGGTTGTTGATGTAAGTGCTGAGCCATTCCAGCATGGTTGAGGTTTGTCTTCCCATGGCTATTGATGTAAGTGATGTGCCTTTCCGGCATGGTTGAGGTTCGTCTTCCCATGGCTGTGATGTAAGTGTTGAGCCTTTCCCGAATGGTAGTAGTTCGGTCCTCCCATGTCAGTTGATGTAAGTGTTGTATGATGTGCATCTGGGTTGTGCTCCGTGTGACGATGAGATGATCTGAAGATGATGAGGTGATAGTAGGAGATGCAGGTATTTGCAGAGGCAATGTAATGACTGGTCCTGGGCTGTACCCACTTGATGGCTTGCTCACAGAGATGATGAAGACCTACATGAGGGCTAGGCCTACATCCAGCATGAAAAAGGGTTGGCTCTGTAGAACTTCCTATGACGAGTAGAATTGAGAGATAGCACCAATTGATGGTCGACATGATGAGGATTGCAGCAGCAGTGACGATGATGATCCAGTGTTGATGATGATGTTCCAGCATTGTTGATCCAGCAACGAAGACTTGTGTCCAAATGTATTGATGACTGTGTCAAGAGAATACCTTCCTAGTTAAGAAGGAGTGTTAATGTTATTGTAACTGTGGAAGATATTCACTTGTATTTTATTGTATTTTATTTGTACCTCCGACGGAGATGTTAATTCCTTCGGTCGAGGATGTAATTATTACTTTGGTCATGTAAAGTCATTGCGGTAAATCCTCCCTTGTAAGTCGGGGCATTAGTCCCCCCAGAGTCAATTTGTAAAGGGGTTTTTAAGTCCCCTAGAGGAGTCGGCCCAGTCATGTTTAGTTAGGGGCCGACTTGTTAAGTGGTAAAGTTAAAGTGGAGGTGAGTGTATAAATAGAGAGCTAGGCTCTCTCATTTAGACACTCACTCACTCACACAAGTTCGCACTAGTGAGAAGGAAGACAAGTTCGCACTAGAGGAGAAGAGAGAAGCTACTGAAGACCATCTCTATTTTGGGGTTTACTTTTGGGACATTGTTTTGGTGATCATACTATCTCTGAGGAAGTTGCGCGGTTTTCTCCTTTATGGTTTCCCCGAGGAAAATCTTTGTGTCTCTTGTCTCTATTGTGTTTATGTTGTGCTTGTTATTCTCTCAGTAGGATCCTTAATAAAATTGTGAAAATCTAACAGATGCAACCAAGTACAAACACCTACTGGGGAGTCTTATGACTTATCTACCTTACCACCACCAGACTAGATATTTCATTTGCTATTGGGATTCTTTCCAGGTTCATGCAAAAACCCTATGAAAGACATTGGTCTGCTGCAAAGAGAGTTCTAAGATACTTGAAGGGTACTCACGACTTTGGACTCAAATATTCTAAGGTGGATGACTACAAACCGATTGAACATTCTGATTCAAACTTTGATGGCGATAAAGAGAATGGAGTGTCTACTTCAAGCTACCTCATGAGTCTTGGATCAGCAGTTGTCTCCTTGAGATCACACAAACAGTCTATTCCAGCAGATTCCACAATAGAGGCAAAATATGTGGCTATAGCAAAAGCAACAAAGAAGATTGTGTGGCTCAGGAAAATACTTGAATATTTGCAAGAGAAACAGGTGAATTCTACTCCTCTTCTAGTTGACAATACTTCTACAATCAAGTTGGCCAAGAATCCCAGATTCCATGATCAAACTAAGCACATATACACAAAGTACCATCTGATTTGATATCATGTAGAGACCAAGACTATTCATTTGAGACATTGTTCCACGAGTGATCAAATCACAGACATCTTCGCCAAAGCGCTTGGAAGAGAAAAGCTTAAAAAGTTCAAAAAGATGCTTTACTCACAAACACCCCTTCAGAGTAAGGGGGGGTAATGATGGATACTTAATCCTACGGGATTATTTGTAAATTTTGTAAATATTAGAATATATTTTTAGCTACCTAATAAACTGACGAGTCGTTGAGAAGTCCAAAGGACCTCTTGGGAGATGAAAACCAAAGGTTGTTTCTCCATGTACTTAATGAGATTCACGTTAATGAAGATGCATCCAACATTGGAGTTATCCCAGGCCTGTCACTATCATAAGGGAGTCATGATGACCTCACCCAAGAAAGCCCTTATGATTTTTGGTCCTACTATCGGCTTGGAGAGCAGAGCTGGCACGAAAGTCCCTAAGAAATTTGTCCCGAAGGTGTATCTCAAGGTAACGACCTTCCTCTTGATATTGAATTTACCAACTCTAAGTATGATAGTTTATGCAACTTGTTGAAGGCGGGCCCAATCCTAGGATATTTTGTAGGGTGGAATCCCCTTAAGTCAATCATCTTAAACCAGATTCAATAGGTGTGGGAGCCACAGGGCTGTCACTGCACCCATACCTGAAGCCTTAACCAAAAGATTTTTCTTGTTTCAGTTCAATGACCCAACCCATGTGCAAGAAGTCTTGCTTCAGGGCCCTTGGATCTGTAAGAATACATTGGTGGATTTTGCCCATCAGACCCATGACTTCTCAGCTGAAAAAGTTGCCCAGCTAGCCTGCCCAATCTAGTGGACTTCCCCAACCTCCTAATACAGTTATGGCCAGTCCTGGTGCAGACTACAACCCCATCCGGGGAGTTTATCTGCCACAAAACTAAAAGGGTTCTTCACCCTTAGTCACAATGTAAACTCTGAATTAGGGTCAACCTAACTAAAGACCTTAAGGAATTTCTGCTTATCAGAATTGGCAGCTGGATCCACTAACAAGTAACAACAGGTTCGCTATATCAATTTGCCTAAGATTTGCTTTCTTTGTCAAAAGGCCCAGACCATCGCATCCATCATTGTCCGCAATAATAAAGGGGGATCTCATTCTGCAAACAATGATAAGGGGAGCCTTCATTCCATTTATCATTGTCAAAGTATTGAAAACACTCAACTTAGAACTACTGTCATCATATTTGGAAGTAGTGGAGCTGGACTATTTGACGATTGTACCACAAGTACTCCCTGAAAACTACTCTAAGTTAAACTTTTAAAAACTTTGTGAAGGTTCATTAGAGTTATATTAATACAACAACCTACAACTTCTGTGGGTGCAGAAGCTTCTAATACAGTTATAGTAAACAAAGCATAATGTAATCTTACAGAATCCAAAGTTTATTAAGTCGTGTAATTGAATTCATGGCAAATAAACGCAAAAGAAATTATTTTCATGGGACCAGCTAGATTTTGAAGGGAATATTACTTGCTCAGCAGCATCGCGAAGTCGCCTTGAAGCCATTGATGGCAGAAATGTATATGGTAGCATTACTGCACTATGGTTGTTGCGATCTTTGCATTCCATAAACCTAACCAAAAATAACAATTCTAGTGAACCCTCAGTTCAACAGAAACTTGGATTAATAGAAAAAAATCATGCCACAGACAGTCTTAATTAAAAAGATTATATCAAACTTAAATATATACCATGTAAAAATAAAACATACAAACTACAATGCAAACCTTAATAGGTTGTGCTTGTAAGTTGTGGCAACCATTTCAATGGCCATTTTTTTGGGTATAAAATGCATGCACCATCATTGTACGTATTAATAAAAAGTTTAAGCATTTTATTCAAAAATGAAAATAAAGTAAAAAAAACTCATTTAGTCTATCTAATAAGGTAGTCTGTACCATGAAAGGGGGCTTGCCGTGCGATTGAGAATTAACACATCTCTGTAAAAAGGGCTTTGTCTGAGTTTGTTACGGTCAATGCCTTGCACATGGATCATTCCTCCATCTCCAAATTTCCTAGCCTGAGATATTGCTTGAAGCCATTCTTTTGAATTGTAAAGAATGACAGGCACTGTCTTTGATATCAAATCCATGTCATACAATGTATCCATTGCACAGAAGTTGGATGCCCATCTGGTAACCAACATATACAATTTTGGGAGCAGAATGTGGGTGAAACAACTTTAATATCAATTCTATTTCAAAATTAGGTCCAAAATCAATCAATTTGTTCAAAAGTACTATGCATGTCAAATAAATTTATATACACGCTCTAACACCAAAACACAGTCCCAAAACAAGTACACTACTTAAACTCCAAATTATTTACTTAAACCCGGAGATGAGCATGTTTTTACTTTTTATGGATTGAGTACATCATAATCTACATATTTTTGTGTCTGTGCTTCAATGGTTGACTAAAAAATATGTACACTCTAGCAGGACAGCCTCATAGGACAGGATTAACAGATCGAAATTACAGCTATTGCTGGAATCCATGAGATGTTGGCCATGTTATTTGGAGGTGCCCATTCACTAAGGAGGTCTGGACTTGGCTACAAGTCTTTTTTAGAGGCAAGTTTACATCACAACTCTATTGGTGAGATCCTTTTTCCGGGGCCAAAAAGATTTGCAGACTTTGCTTTCTACTTCAGGAGACCTGGGAGCTTTTTATCTTTAGATGTCTTATCTATTACAAGATTATAGGGAGGTTTCATTGCCCCTACAGGGACTGAGGCAGATCTTTATCAATATTCTCTAGATACTCCTATGAGTGGTGCCTAACCTTATACAATAGAGAGGCATTTTCTCTCAGATGAAGTCTGCTTCTTGGCTCTTCTATGACAGCTGCCCAGATCTTCCCTATTTCATCTGATCCAGGACACTCGGGCGATCAAGCACCCCACAGCCACTCAGTTGGACAACACTAGGTCTGTCCGGTATTGATCATTAGCACGCACCACCCCAGCTCTAAATCATGCCACATCAAGGGGTCCTAGTAGGATCAAAGCCACTCAGGAGAAGACCCTCAGAAGGACCCTACTCAAGATGCATCACCGATTATCTAGGTCTTTGGCCCTGGATATCAGGAGTCCATCTACTTCTTCTTCATCCTTTTGCCCTGACAACCGTCAAGAGTATCTCAGCAGCACCCAGGGTTACTCCTCAGGGACCTATCAATTCAGGCTACTCTCCAGAGGACATCGTTTGATAAGCACTTGGTGCTGACATCTGCACTATCAATTTGGATTATGAGCAGGTCTAACTCCCGACTTCCTTACGGCATCGGAGTCTTAATTCAGGTTATGTTTCTTCACTGGCTCTCCTTCACTATCTAGGGTTTTCATTCTTGGGATAACCTACCTGTGTCATCTATGTTTATGTCATTCCATTTCATTCTGCTCTTGTACTTGCTTTTCATTTCATTTCTTGTAGGGATGGTTTCTGCACCCATCTCTTTTGCTTCGCTTCTATTGTTGGTTGTCGTCACTAGTCCCTTTGACCTATTTTGGTCTCAGTGGACATTAATACAAATTTCAATTTCAAATACTAAGGGATCATTGGTGCTGCCACATTTCTGATAGGAGTGTTTAGCAGGTTAAGAATCAAGATGGACACTTTCCACTTCCTGTGGAAAAAGAGAGGTGTGAGAATGTTTGAAGATTTGCCGAAAGAAAAGGTACCTGCAATCGATAAATTCTCAATTTTGGACTCAATAACTATTCAATGTTCAGCTCATCTGCCAATGGGGTCATGATTTAGCAGTGAAGATGGTAGCATGTTAGGCCACCCACCAAGGTTCAATTCCCCATGAGGCATGAATAAGCAGAAGGGACCAGGTACAAATCTTGAGAGATTTTGACGAAAGAGTCCCTCCCTTGTGGCATCTTAGCCAAAGGAACATTCTTGTGTTCAATGGTTAACCCTCGAGGGTTACTTCACTCTTGCAAGTTGGCCGCTTATGATACCCAGCCTCTTTGGGCCAGTGTTAATGCTTCTCATTGAGGCTAAAAGAAAGCACTTCCAAAAAAAAATTCAACTCATCTCGTTGCCACAACAAAAGATTGTGAAAAGCATAATGTAGCTAGATCTCATGCGCTTGCCTTTTTAGCATGGCTAGGTAGACATAACGATATTTTGATATAATGATCTTGGCTTGTACTCTTTGAAGGGATGATGATTGCAACCCTTTCAATATTGTAAGTATCGGAATTTAAAATAGATAGATACACTACTAAATGAGCCTTTCCACAAACCTTTCTTGGGTGCTTGCATTTGAGTGGTGAAGAATCCCTTTATCATTGTGGATACGGTTAATGCACATGTGAGAAGGCATGACGAAGGTCCTGAAAAGTAAATTGAGACAATTACTTGACTTGGACAAACAGAAAAGAAGATATGAGTAGTCAGAACAGCAATTCAACTAAAACGGGATATGTCCAAAACATGGATCTTCCCCTCTATATAAAATACGTTATTCTACATATAGACCATAGCCACAAGGAACTCTGTAAAACAAGAAGCCCCGTGAACATTAGAAGAGTACCTGTGGAGGAACATTGCTTCTTCGAGGGCACATCTCAGGCTCGATTCCTGGTGACCCAATCCTTCGCAGGCTTCACAGTGCTTCCCTGGGCAGTCTATTCTGTTGCCCCAATACAAGTAACGAGCGAACCTAGCTTCTGAAGAAGACCCATTAGGCCTTGAATGTATAATTCTGGATCCAGTATCTGCAAACGAGCTCTCGGTTCCTGGAATGGAAAAGGGGATGGCTAACAGTATGATGCCAATGGAAAGGATTGCCGTGAGTGCGAGCAGATGTGAGTACATGTGTCCAGGAGATAACGATGAGAATGCCGTTGGACGGCTCTGTGCTGATGAAGGATCGGGGTCATGGTCTTTTGCAGCAGATAATTCATTGTCCAATGCTTTAGATGTCCTGTGTAAAGCCATTAGGCTGCAAGATCTGTGGTTTGGTTTACTGGTCCCCGTTGGAGGATTTACTGCAGGGTTTTGGAGGTTTACTAGGGCTTACTCCTTTGGCGGATCTGGAGGTGGGTTACCTGGCTTGTCACTGTCTACATCAATTTTTGGGGACATTACCTGTCCTTCTGTGGAGAATTGTCAGATTTTTGGGGTTAACGGCAGGGCTGGTTGATTTTTGTACTGATCAAAGGGTCCTCGAGTTACCAGCTCTTAATATTTGGGAATGGAAGAGTCTAACCATTCTACTTGCTAGTTCTGCCTTCACAACCAAAATTTGAATTTCCAAATGAAATTTATGGTAGTTTTCCCAAAGCTTGTTGTTTTTGGCCTATTCCCAATAACGAACCTGTACAACATGCCACGTATCCAATTTTGCAAATCTGATTCTCAAATTTTTGCTTGAGGTACTTCGGTATGTCTGTCTCATTAGGTAGATCCCAAAAAATTTCACAGTCTCGGAAGTCCAAGAAAAATAATTATAGAGAAGATGCCAAGTTGATTTGTTTGACACTAATTTTAGGACCATTCAAAAACCCTAACTTCCATAAGGCCTATCTCAGAAAGTATAGTGAACTAACATCTGAAATTTTGACCATATGTACCCAGAGATCTCACCTCCATCTCCTCAAAATCTCACTATCTGAGACCTCCCATTATCACAAAAATGCCAAGCTGAGCGGAAATTGATTTCGCAACTCTTCCCTTTTGGAATGATATTCAATCTTTGCTCATCCACTTCTTCAAATGCTACTATATTTTCTACACACACTTTCTCTCAATACTTTCTCTTTTTATACTTTATCATAACACTTCATAAAGGAACATGTTCATTCAAAAAGACACAACACCCATTAATTAAATAATCAATTCCCCTTTTGATTATTTCACTTTTCCTAATAGCATGGGCAAATACCATGGGTTTGAAACCACCATTTCACATTTTACTTTTTCACATGCACCCCATTTTAATGTACTTGTAAGCCTATGTATAAATCAATCTAGAGATTCTCCCCCTTGCTTGCAAATTGTTAAGTTTTTAATTGATTAGCATGATAACTTTAAATCATTTGCAACAATAGGATCACTGAAAGAAAGACAAGCACGGCAACACAAAGAACAAAAGATTTTCTTCGAGGAAACCACAAGGGAGAAAACCCCACAAAACTTCTTCAATATAGAATTCACTAAGACAATGTAAAACCCCAAGACAAAATAGCAACTTCTCTTCTCCAACGAACTTATTCTCTCTCTCTTGCGAACTTGAATGAGTGAATGAATGATACAAATGAGGAACTCGGCCTCTCTATTTATATTCTTTTGTTGGGTGACCTTTTACCCTAACAGGGCCGACTTCACCTAACTGACTGGGCCTACTTCACTTAGGACTCAATAATATATTTAATACAATTCTTAAGGGTACTATTGACCCGACTTACAAAGGAGGGTTTACATTGACCCTTACATGACCAACGACATCAATTACATCTCCCAAAAGAGGAATAATAATATAATAAACAAATACAATTAGAATATCTTCCGAAGTTACATTTCTTTAACACTCCCTCTTAACTATGAAGGTATTCTACAGACATCAACCTCAACAACTGTACAACTGACTGGTGAATCTCTGTATGTCATAGGAAGTTTTAAAATGACATCATATATCTCAAGCATCATCATCATCATCAATATGGAACTGTTGGGATCATCATCAATATGGAACTGTTGGGACATTATCAGCATCATCGTCATCATCAGCAAGGAACTGCTGGGATATCATCATTAGCATCATCATCAACACATAACTGCTGGAACATCATCAACATCATCGTCATCATCAGCAAGGAACTATTGGGACATCATCATCAACACAGAACTGATGGGACGTCATCAACATCATCATCGTCATCATGCGAATGCTAGAGCATCATTAGCACTAGCAACATGTAAATGTTGGAACAAAATCATCATCAAGATATGAATGCTTGAACAACATCATCATCAGCATATGAATGTTGGAAAAACATCAATGTACATCTGGAACTCCTCTATAGTGGGCACTCTGGTAGATCACACATCTAACTTACTAATCCTTTCAGACCAAACAAGCCTAATCAGACATACCAATCTACATGGGGACCAAATAGGCCTTGCCCGACTTCCTGATCGTTTCAGACCAAACAAGCCTAGTCAGACATACCAATCCCCCTAGGATCAAACAGGCCTTTCCAAGTTGACATACAAATCCCTTTCGAGATCAAACAGGCCTTGTCAGACTGACATACCAATCCTAGACTGAGTTGCCACACCACAGCTATAGGAAACCACATCATCATCATCACTCCCTCTTTCGAGGGAGGTCCTTTCGGACCACACCAAGCTTGTCTGGAAAATATTCAAACTTTACTCGAGGCAAAGGTTTAGTTAACACATCAACAACTTGTTCCTCTGTAGGAACATACTTGAGCTTTATAGCTCCCTTCTGCACCATATCCCGGATGTAGTGATACTTGATTTCGATATGCTTCGATTTTGTACAACCCTCATATACGAATATAGGGAATATTTAATATAATAAATATAATGTAATATAATATAATGTAGGATAATAAAAAGAAAAAAATCAATCTGAGAGTTCCAACAGACAAATGCAACCTTTCTGTGATCATCTCAAACCATATTGAAGAAGCAACTGATAACACTGGGTTTTCTAACATCTTGATACAACTCTAATTATCACAAAGGATATTAGTCATATCTATCTCGGTATCAAACAATCCTACCAACATCTTGTGAATCCAAATTGCTTCGCTACAAGCTAAACATGCTGCAATGTATTTAGCTTATGTCGTACTGAGAGCAACACTGGTCTGCTTTCTACTGAGCCATGATATCATACCTGATCCCAAACTGAAACAACATCCTAAAATGTTTTTTCTGTCTTCGCCACTTCCTGCCCAATCTAAATCCGTATAATCATGCAATCTGATCTCACTATCTGATACATATATGAGACCACAATCCAATGTACCCTTTAGGTACCTCATCACATGTTTTGTTGCAACCAAGTGAACATGTCTAGGCTCTACCATATACTGACTCAAGGTGTTCACAACAAAACATATATATGGTCTTGTATTTGTTAAATACATCAACGAGCCAATGATCTGTCTATATAATGTAACATCCACTGTCTCTGATGAAGCATCATTTAAGAGCTTCAAGTTTTTCATCATCAGCGTAGTCATAGCCTTACAATCCATCATCCCAAATCTCTTTAGGATCTCAACAGTATACTTTCCTTGATTTAGGAAAATCTCGTCTGGACAGTACCACACCTCAATACCTAAAAAGTAATGCATCATACCAAGGCCTTTCATCTCAAATTCTGAAGCAAGCTTCTTCTTACATTCACTGATGGGCTTATATTCACCTGTCAAGAATAGATCATCCACATACAATAATAGTATCATAGGTTCATCATCTACAACCTTATAATAAAGGTTGGAATCTGCTTTACTCTTGGTAAAGCCCAAGCTCATAAGGAAACCATCAATTCTTCCATACCACGCTCTGGTTGCTTGTTTCAACCCATACAATGCCTTCTTCAATCTACACACATGTGTCTTCCTATCATCTGTTTCAAAACCTTTTGGTTGCTCAATGTACACTTCCTCTTCTATCTTACCATTCAGAAAAGTTGTCTTTACGTCCATCTGGTGTAACTTCCATTTCATCTTAGCTTCCAAAGCAAGGACGGTTCTAATTGAAGTGTATCTAGCCACAGGAGCAAAAGTCTCCTCATAATCAATTCCTTCCTTTTGAGAGAACCCCCGGGCTACGAATCTTGCCTTGTATTTTTCAATACTCACATATGTTGAATGCTTTGTTTTGAAAATCCACTTTAAAGATACCACTGACTTGTCTTTCGGTCTTGGTACTACGTCCCAAACATCATTCTTTTTTGATGGACTGGTATTCTTCAATCATGGCATCCAACCATTCCTTCTTCTTTGTTGCTTCTTCAAAACATGTAGGTTATTCATCAACGAGGTTACACATCAAGGCCACATAACTGGAGTATGGCCTTGGTTTCTTGCTTTCTCTGCATGTACCTTCTGGAGCATTATACTTTTCCGCATCTTGAATTATTTCTAATGCCCAAGCTGGTCTTCTTTTTCGTGAAATCATCTCATGAGGTGACTCCTCGGGTCTTTGAGGTTCCGTCATGTCATGCTCCTCTGGTATATGCCCTTCTTCAACATTTCTGACTGGAGTTGTTAGTTTCTTTAACTTCAGAGCTTCGTGCTCCTCCTCATTCTCATGAATCTTTCTAGACTTGCTAAAAGTTGTATCCTCATCAAATGTAACGTCTCTGCTTATTTCAATATGACGGTAACCTGGGATGTAGATTCGGTAAGCCTTTGATTGCTCACTCTAACCCACAAATATCCCCTTCTTTCCTGGAGGGTCCAAATTCGAACTTTTATCCTTGGGAATATGTATGAATACTAGGAAACCAAATATTTTTCAGGTGATTGACTTCAGGCTTATCACCAGTAAATATCTCTTCCGGAGTCTTGTTCCCAAGAGCACTGTGAGATATTTTGTTATGTACATAGACTATGGTTCTAACTGCTTCTGCCCATAAGTGCATAGGTAGATCTTCATCATGGATCATGGATTTTACTGCTTCTATGATAGATCTATTATTTCTTTCAGTTACACCATTTTGTTGGGGATTATAGGGAATGGTGAGATCCTTCTTAATCCCAGATTCTTTATAGAAATATTTGAATTCTCCTGATGTGAATTCTCCTCCATTATCTGTCCTTAAGGTCTTGATCCTCTTTTCAGGGAGGTTTTCCACAAGAGCCTTAAACTCCTTGAACTTTCCAAATACTTCATCTTTATTCTTTAAGAAATAAATCCATGTCTTGCGGGAATAATCATCAATAAAATAATCATAATAAACATACCCGCTTAGAGAAGTAGATGACATTGGGCCACAAATGTCTGAATGAATAATATCCAATATGCCTTTCGCCTTACAATCACTGCATGGAAATGGATTCTTTGTATTCTTTCCTTGTGCACATCCTTTGCACACTCCTTCATGATCAACCTGGACTTCTGGCAATCATGTCACTATTTTGCTCACTATTGGTAATGCTTTGTAATGTACATGAGCGAGTCTTCTATGCCACAACTCACAAGGACTCATGGTACTAGCCATTAAGGTTGAATCTACATGTGCCTTCAATTTGTAGAGTCATCCTTCTTCAATTCCAATCACAACTGTATCATCTATTGTCTTCCCTTTTGGCCACATGAGGACTTCACCATCTACAAAAGCAACTCTGAGACCTTTCTTATCTAAAGCTGATATAGAAAGGAGATTCTTTTTCAAACCTGGGACAAATAGGACTTCTTTCATTTTCATGGACTTTCCGGAATCCAACTTGTAAGAGGCTTCTCCCATTCCTTTCATAGGGTATTGGTAATCATCTCCAAGCTTTACTTTGTGTGGAGAATCTTACTACACAAGATGTGAGAAAGAATCTTTGTAACCTGTCATATGTTTGGAGGCTCCACTGTCTACAAGCCAAGTGTCACTTCCATGAGAAACTGAACCAGTGAGGGCTGAAATTAAGACATATTCTTCACTGGAATCTTCATCTTCTATGGCCTTCTTTTCATCATTATGTTCATCATCTTCGACTGCATGGGCATGAAATGTTTTGTTTCTCTTCTTGAATTGTTCTGCTTTAAGGGGATAGTTTCTTGCAATGTGTCCCATCTTGTGACAAGTAAAACATTCAAAGGATGAGAAGTCTCTCTTAGTGCTTTTGTTCCTTTGAAATCTTGAGTTCTTCTAGGAGAATGTTCATGATCCTTCCTTTTGTCTTTCCTTTGGTATGAGCTGCCAAGGTTTGGTCTTCATTATCATTTAACTTTTCTTCTTTGACTTCCATTCTTTCTTCTTCTTATACACATTCTTCCCATAATTGCTGAACTTGATCAACTTCTTTCTAGAGCAGAAGCCACGAATGAAAGATTCCCAATCCCTTGGGAGACCATTCAAGGTGGTCATCACAACTTCTGCTTCTTCCATCATGTCACCAATAACTTCTAATTGTTCTTTAAATTGGGATACCCTAGTGAAGTATGACTGCATGGTCTCTGATTTCTGAATCTTCACACCCTTGAGTTGATTTCTGAAGGTCATCTTTCTGTTGATGTTCCTTCCTTCAAATAAACTGGACAATGCATCAAACATCTCCTTTGGAGTCTTCCTTGAAGACACTTGAGGAATCAAGTGTTCTTTGATAGAGTCAAATATGATCCTCTTGGCCTTGATCATATCCTTCTTGTATTTTGCTTTGGCCTTGTTACGTGGTACCAATACCAGCACATGTTGCAGATACACCCCAGGGAGATGGCAGCGTTTTTTTCGACTTGGAGGGTGCGATATAGCCACATTTTATGGATGGGGTCATGGCCAGGTTCTCTAGATCCCTCCTAGGGGTACTATGGCTTAATAACACTGTTGACTGCCTCATAAAAGGGTTTGAAGCCCTGAGGTTGGTGTCTGGGGCCCGCAGGGATGGGTCATTGGACGACATGATTTTCCCAAGCACTTTTACACTGGTGGCATGTCTTCATTCAGTAATGGGGCCTATATCATTGACCCAGGCCTCCTTCTGCACCCTCTTACTGCTCCAGAGCTCCAACGCCATGCTTCCCTGGCCTCCACAGAGGATGACATCACCTTCTTATGGCTGCAATGTGCTTGCTTTGAGGGGGGGCGTTTGATCCACGTCCCAGTTGGCATTGTTGTCGAATGCTAACATCGACTGCGACAAGTCATCGATGTCGATACAACTTTGACAAGTTTCGACTCAACATGACTTCGACAAACTCAACAACTCCGACATGTTCTGATTTCGACACAACTCTGATGAGTCTCAACTTCGACATACTGTGACATACTCTGCACCTTCGACATGTTCAACAACCTCATAGTTTTAGGACATCGAAATGCGACCAGCAATTGTCAAACTTCGATAGACTGTCTCTCTTTCTTCCAATCGACTGTAACGGTTGAACTATTGAACTGTTCTAACTTCTTCTTTGTAACTAAACGTAACGGGCAGGCACCCAAGCATCTCAGAATTCTATATAAGCATGTATAATATTGTAACATACATCTATCAATCGATCAATCCATCTATCTTTTTGCAAGTAATAGAGAAGAACAGTTCGCATTCCTGCATATTGTCTGTGCGTATTTGTGTAGTGTAATCCTGCTTTTTGCTCATTCTACTTCTTATTGCTTCCACCATAACAGAGTCGACTCATTCAGTCGAACTGTTGTCCCCCTCGTGCTTCTTAGACACAACCTGGATCATTGGTATCAGAGCAAGACTCAATCAGAGCAATCAGTTTTCGCACTTAAGTTCTGTGTATACACTTCTCTCGAAGTTACCGACTTGTAATGTCGGTTCAAACCCGCTCGCAATATCAGCAATCCAAGCAGACACTACCTCCAGAAATGACAGAGAAACAAATGATATACACATAGCCGACGAGACAATACAACTTATTGATAAAGCTCTGGCTCAACAACGGACTGAAATGTTTTCCCAGTTCAACAAAATTCTCACACGATTTGCTTCGGCATCCAAAGGATTTTCGATGAGAACTCACTCCGATAAAATCAACCCCTTCAAAGTGCAAATGAATCTGGACATACCAAATCTTGAAGGTAATATTGACGCGGAATCCGTCGACAATTGGGTACAACAATTGGAATCCTATTACGTTGTGAATCAACTCTCAGAAGCTGAAAAGATCACCATTGCATCCTTAAAGATGTCAACATCTGTGCACTACTGGTGGGAGAACCTCTCGACAAAGATGGAGAAAAGCAAACACCCCATTGACACATGGAAAAAATTCGTCGAACACATCAGAAAATAATTTTACCTGTCGAAGTACCTCAAGCAACAGTATAAGAAGTGGCAGCAGCTAAGGCAATGGAAAGACCAATCAATACAGAGTTACACTAATGAGTTCTACCGACTCATGGGTATACTTGGCGTCCAAGAAGAAGAGAAATTGCTTGTTCTGAAGTACATCAATGGATTGTCCCAGTACATTCAGCAAGAGATGGAATTTATGACTGTCAATATGCTTGCAGATGCATTCTACTACGCCAGCAAACTAGAAACCAAGCAGAAAGGGAAAGCACGCTTCGCGACAAAGCCGACATCAGGATGAAAACCCGACAAGAAGGCACCAGCCGACTTCGACAAGTCGAAATCTTCTCAGCTGACACCGCCAAAGCCAAATCACAGCAAGAAGCATTTTCACAAGAGGGAACGTAGCAAACAACTGCCTACCGGAAAATGGTGTGATTACCACCACTCATCTTGGCAAGATATGTTTGAATGCAAAGCTCGGAAGACATTTTTGGCAAAAGTGTTGACCTCCAACGCGTTCGACAAGACGATGGAAGAATCTGATCTAGACGCAATGACCCTTTTGACATCGACCACTCCAGCAACCTCACCTATCGTCGACAAGGAGGAACGAGAACGCCTGTTCCATACATGGATATGGGTCCAGAGGAACCCATTAAATCTTATTGTGGACAACAATAGCGAGAAGAACTTTGTTTCTGAAGATCTCGTAAAGAAATCTTGTTACCACTCCACATCCTCATCCTTACAACATCGGTTTGATGAAGGATGGACAAGAACTACAGATCAGTCGACAATGCAAGCTCGCCTACTTCATAGAACCTTTTGAAGATGAAGTACTCTGCGACGTGGCACCACACTCCGTAGCCGATGCCCTATTTGGGAAACCTTACCTCTGGGATAGACATGGAAGTTATTAGTCACGACCTCAGAAGGTGATTGTCAGAATCCGAAATCGATGGTTCAACATACCAAAGCATCAACCTACACCAACGGTTGCACTGATATCTGCCAAACAGACAAAGAAGCTCATCAATCATGCTCAGAAGTTCGCATTAATCATGATCAAGCTGCAACATTCTAAGAAGACTGTAGTGACGAGTCGAGTCACCGACCAATGCAACTCCCGACAGAAGCCACAAGTCGATCATATTCTTGATGAGTACCAGAACCTCTTTCAAGCTCCCGATGGAGTACCTCAACATTGTTAGGTAAAATAATCCATTGAACTTGTTCCTGGTTCTTCTTTGCTTAAAGCATCTGTTTATAAAAGATCCATTCTCGAAAATGAAGAGATTTTCACACAGATCCAAGAATTAATCGACAAAGGTCATATCTGCCCCAACTCCTCTCCTTGTGGAAGTCCAATCATCCTAGTTCCGAAGAAAGACGGGACTTGGCGCATGTGGATCGACTACAGATCTCTCAAAAAAATTTGGGTAAAGAATCGCTACCCTTTGTCGCGGATAGACGAGCTCATCGACTGTTTGAAAGGTGCTAAATTCTTTACTAAGCTCGACCTCAAGTCAGGATACCATCAGATTCCAATCAAGCCCCCAGATGTGTGGAAAAATGCTTTCAAGACCAAGGAAGGAATGTTTTAATGGTTAGTCATGCCTTTCGGCTTAACCAATGCACCTGCGACCTTCATGCGGCATATGGATAACATTCTTTGACCTTTCATTGGCAAATGGGTCATTGTCTATCTCGACGATATATTGATTTTCAGTCGATCATGGGAAGAACATGTCAGACATCTTCAAGAAGTCCTCGACACTCTCCAGCAACATTGGCTCTATCTGAACATGGACAAGTGCTCTTTTACGATGACCAACATCAAATATTTGGGGTATGTAACTGACTCTGCAGGCATTCACGTCGATCTAGAAAAAGTATAGATCCTCAAAGATTGGTCCATTCCTAGAACCATTCAAGAACTAAGAAGTTTTCTTGGTTTGGCAAATTTCTATCGACGATTCATACTCGGCTTCAGTCACATAGCTTGGCCCTTGAATCAGTTGACGAAGGGAAGTGGGAAAACTGTCTTCTAATGGACGGCAACACATCAAGCATCTTTTGAATAGCTCCAGCACAAGCTCTGCACTACACCAGTACTTGTGTTACCTGATTTCCATCAACCCTTTGAGATTGAGACGGACTCATCGGACTATGCCTTGGGCACAGTGATCACTCAGTCTTTTCACCCAGTTTCTTTTCATTTCGATACTTTTAACGACACAGTTAGAAGATACTCGATGTACGAAAAAGAACTGTACGCCATTGTGCAAGCTCTCAAGCAATGGAGGCATTACATCCTTGGAAAGGAAGTGATCATTCTCACTGATCACAAGCCTCTACAGTTCGCTCCGACACAATCGAAGTTGCAGACAAACCGACAACTCAAGTGGATTAATGACCTACAACAATTCCAGTTGGTGATTAAGTATCGGAAAGGTAAAGCTAACGCAGCCGCCGATTGCCTCAATTGACCACCCATTAATCTCCTTTTGACAGTGATGCGTATGAAGGGATACAACATGACCACTTGGCCACAGTTGTTTGTGGCCGACAACAACTTCCCAACAGTCTACCGATAGCTACAGAATAACAAGTCGTCGACCTCTGACTACTTCCTGAAAGACACCTTGCTATAAAATCTTGGACAACTTTGTGTACCGACCGGTGAGCATCGACAACAACTCATTTGGCATGTGCACTACAACAAGATTGCAGGACACTTTGGAGTAGCAAAGACACTTGCTATTCTATAGAAGTATTTCTTTTGTCCTACTCTTAAATCTGACGTCAACAAGTACATTCGATCATGCATGGTTTGTGCCATTGCTAAACCGCCTAATCGAGGACAGAGATTGTACACACCTCTGCCAGTTCTTAGTCGACCATGGGAATCTGTTTCTATGGACTACTTTACGGGTTATCTTACTACCAGACATCAGCATGATGTGATATTAGTAGTAGTCGATCGATTTTACAAGATGGCCATTCTCATACCATGTAAGAAGACCACGACAATGCAACAGACCGCGCATGTCTTCTTTACACATGTTTGGAAACACTTTCGTTTACCAACGACAATTATTTCCGACCGAGATGCCAGATTCGTTAGCATATTTTGGAAGACCCTCTGGAAATTGCTAGACACACGACTCTCATTGTCGACATCTTTCCATCCTCAGACCGACGGACAGACCAAAGTTGTGGATAGCTTGGTAGTACAACTGCTTTGCATGTACAACCATAAGCATCGATGCACATGGGATGAAAGTCTTCATACATCCAGCACAACTACAATCGAGCTCAACATAGCTCTACAGGAAAGAGTCCATTTGAGATATGTTACGGATTTCAACCCTCAATGCCTATCGAATTGATCAGCTCCTCGACACAGTAGAGTGACACCGACTACATCCATCGAGAAGTTGATAAAGCAGTCAAGTTCAGAGTTCAGATATGCGACATCCAGAAGCAAGCACAGGAAATGCTGCAAAGAGCAAGTGAGAAAGTTAAGTCCCGACATGACAAGCATTGTATTCCTCATTCATTCCAAATTGGGGATAAGGTATGGTTACATCTCAAGAAGGAGCGCTTCACTGGTCCTTTCAAGAAGTTAAAACCTTTGTGATATGGTCCATACAGTATTCTTCGACATTGGCGAAAACGCTTTCCAGCTCGACATTCCTGCATGCCTGGGTCTGCATCCAGTATTTAATATGTATCTACTTCGACCATACCATGCACCATTGTTGGAACAAAATGACTTACTGACAGCCGAACCGGAAGACATCCATCCAGATGTTCATGAGCCTCTTCCTTGAGACACCATCATGGGACGACGAGTACGCCTTACAAGGACGAACACAATTCCCTTGTTTCAGGTTGCCAACGCTGGCCAGCTCCCATCTCAAGGAAAGTGGTACTTTGTTACTGAAATAACCGACAAGGTTCATCACCTTCGCGAGCAAACAATGGGGACCATTGTTTCTTAAGGAAGGAGGTCTGATCCACATCGCAGTTGGCATTGTTGTCGAATGCTAACATCGACTGCGACAAGTCATCGATGTCGATACAACTTCGACAAGTTTCAACTCGACATGACTTCGACAAACTCAGCAACTCCGACAGGTTCCTATTTCGACACAACTCTGACAAGTCTCGACTTTGACATTATGGGACACACTTCGCACCTTCGACGTGTTCAACAACCTCATAGTTTCACGGCATCGACATGTGACCAATGACTGTCGAACTTTGACATACTGTCTCTCTGTCTTCCAGTCGACTGTAACGGTTGAACTGTTGAACCGTTCTAACTTCTTCATTGTAACTGAACGTAACGGGCAGGCACCCAAGTGTCTCAGAATTCTATATAAGCATGTATAATATTGTAACATACATCTATCAATCGATCAATCTATCTTTTTGCATGTAATAGAGAAGAACAGTTCGCATTCCTGCATATTGTCTGTGCGTATTTGTGTTTATCTATGTAGTGCAATCCTGCTTTTTGCTCATTCTGCTTCTTATTGCTTCCGCCATAACATAGTCGACTCATGCAATCGAACTGTTGTCCCCCTCGTGCTTCCTGGACAAGACCTGGATCAACATTGAGGGCTTTTCACTATTTCATGGGGTTAGTAGGGGTATGAAGACCCCCCCTTCGCATCTCAGCCTTATGTTCAATCCGATGTGGCCATTTCAATCATTTTTGACATGCAGGGGTGAATACTGGGAAAAATGTCCCAATTCACCCACTAATTTGATTATTTTATATTATTTTTGTTATGTTTTTAAGTTGACATTTTTAAATATTAAACTGACCTTATTTTGTGTAAAGTGAGTGTGAGAAGGGTATAAGTTTACCTCCTCACTTCAAAACATAACAACACATGGTATCAAACTTATTTTTCTGATTTTCGACCTCCTTGGGCATTTGGGAGAGGTGTGCACTTCCTTGAGGATGAATGTATGAAGCTTGTTTAGGATTTATCTTTGGAGCATCTTTGTTTCTTGCACTTTGCTTGTGTGATTGCTAAGAGTTGTTTGCTTGACACATGCACAAAAAGGTATCTAAGTCTTGTCTCTTGATGTCTTTTTGCTAAATGTTGAAACCATGTTTGTCTAAGGTTTGAATGGTGGTTGTAATGCTGCATTTTTGCCCTAGGCTAATCAAATTTCAGTATTTTGTTGCCTTAGATAAGAAGGCTTGAGCTTTAGGTCTCCTAGGTTTTTCTTAGCCAACAATTCTCACAACTAACCCTAGAGGTTGTTGGTGAAGCTTTTGGTTTGCCAAACTAGGCAAGTACTATCTCAAGGAAGGGTTATCCCTCTTGGAAGCCCTAGTTAAGGTTGGATTTATCTAAACCCTAGTTGTTCACCTGCATCTAAACCAAAATTCTGAGTTTACTTGTAAATATTAAGTTAAACTAAGTTGTTTCTTAAATTTCTGAGTTAGTTAGTTATTTGTATGCTAAGAAAACCTAAAATTTAGTGTTAAACAAACCCTGATTTTTGTGTCTTTAAACCCTAGCAGTTGCTTTAAAACCTCAACGACCTCCCCTTCTAGGACTCTCTCTCCCTCGATTTCCTCACCATTCAATTCGGCCTTCCTCCCTTTGTCCTTGTGCACCCTCGGCCTTTCAAATGGTTCCCTTGCTACCCTAGGTTGAGCCTCCTCCAAGACTGTTGCAGCCCTCTTTTTCCACCTGCAATTTCCCTTCTTCAGCTGTAGCATTCTTGCCCTATCCTTCTTCCACCTAGGCCCACTGCCCTTCCCTATCTCTTCCTACCTTTTGCTGCTCCCTTCTACTTCCATCTGAGGTCTTCCCTTCTCCACCACTCCATGTTACATGCTAGTCCCTTCCGTAACCTCAGGCCTGCTACTATTTGTTTGCAACCTGCTGCCCTAACCATTGCAGCCCCTTCTCTCCTAATCCGAGCCTCACTGCTCCTTCCTAGCCCTTCTCTTGTTAGCATATACTGTGATATTTTAGGATTAGGATCACTCAGCAATAGCAGACCTCACTAGAATTCACTCATGAAATGCATAAAGAAGAAGAAGAATTACTGAATCAATAATACTCATTACACAGAAAATGGAGAAAAATTGTTGTATCATACATCAGCTGTAAGTTGGCACTCTGAATAATGAATAATAACTAAATACAATCAATAACTGTCAAGATAATTCGAATTAGCCAAGATGTCATTCGAATAATCCTCAGTGTGTAGCTTGGATAACATCGATGGCATCATCTAATCAGTGGCAGTAGTCACAACTAGTCAAGAAGTCAATGAAATGAGTCTAACTGAATCATGTGGGCACAAATTAGGGGATGGAGACTCCATGGTGGGAGCATGAGGCTGTTAGAAGGTCAAGTGGCACTCCAAACTAGATAACAGGGAGCTACATGCAGTTAAACTGAGCAATAAATGTACCAACTGAGTAATAATATGCTCTAACTGACTGTTAAACTCCTAGTAGGTGAGATAAGGCGCACATGTGAGTCAGGTGAGTAAAATAAGGTGCATCAGGTAGGTAGGAGGGCTACTGGGGGCTGAAGACAGGCTCTAGGGAGCTGAAAATAGGCTCTAGGTGTTGGGGAGACCACCAATATGATGATTGGATGCATGCAAATTTGCATGTAGGCATGCAAACAACAAAAATGATGGTGAGAATATTCCAACATATACAATAGCATAGTCCATGATATATATAAGCAAATGTACCCAATGATAATAAATAACCATTCACAATATAAATGGACGAGAAAATGAGTATTTCTATTAATATGAACAAGAAGTACAAGATACAACCTCCTGTCGGCAACTCATATGAACCAAGAACTAGGTCCCTCCACTTGTGCCTCCACCACTTCAATCCCCCATACAATGACAAACTCATGAACAAAAGAATGAATCCTTCACAAGATATGAAAGAGTTTGGGAGGTGAACATAAATGGTTCACTACAACAAGGATCAATGGATGTAGACTCAAGCAAGGCAAAATTTCGATAGAGTTTCAATGCTCTTCTCTTTCTCTTTCTCTTTCTCCTTCCATGCATAATGGCTCAATATATAACCCTCCAAAGGCAAGTGAAAGGTCGGATCGAGTCATTTCGAGATACATGGAGGGCGAAAGGTCACAATGGCCACTTTTTGGAGTGAAAAAAAAGATTTTTCACTCTTTTACCAATTAACTCGATGTACGCAGACTATAATGGTGCAGCCTGCGTATGCGCGAGTTGCATTGAGGCAGCTCGTGTATAGGAGTAAACATAGGTAAAAAGGGTTATAGGAGGACCAAAAATGTGGTTCTGAGTCTATAAATGGATAATGGAGGCCAATGAGTGCTAATGCTCACAAGGTGACAAAATATGGTGTAACAGATGCCCCCTAATGTGTGAGGTCAGAGAAGGTACTACGATGGCCGAAATACATTATAAATCTCGGAAGTGGATTGATGGAGACACAAATGGCAGGAGTATCCCACTCGTCACAACACAATAATATCTCTGTGTACATATTGGTGCAATACATAGCAATATGATACAATGGCCATGAATAGGCAGTATATAATGAATACATGTCATGAATGGTCATAGCCATGACCCAAATACAGTAAGATATGGTATCCTGCTGGAGAGGAAACATCTAATGAAAACTGATGGTACAAACTGCTGATGTATGAGAAAAATCTCTTATAGGTACAAATCACAATCACAAGTAGCATATACTGAATGCCACTGAAGTCTGGGGTCTTCTACACAAACCGTCTACTATGCATGTCCCATCAAGTGAATAAGGGTACTAATGTCTAACTTGATGTGACATCGTTTTATTACCGGTCATTGATGTATACCGTTAACAGACATGAGATAACCCACCAATAATGAAAATGGGCATCAAGGCACTAAGTACATTCATCAAAGTGTGAATAGAGGTGTTGAGGTCGAACACTCTGAGGAATCCATCAATCAAGGGACATTAATGAATTCCCAACTGTCAATGGCGAGAGGACCTACCACTAATGACTGCAAGTCTCAAGGTACTCAATAAGACTCTAAATATTGATTCCAGAATAAATGAGTTGGAGTCGATGGAATGAGATTCGCTCGAAGGAGGGCATTAATGGATCCCCCATCAACGAGCATGAGGTAGCAGCTAGGCTGAAAGATATGGAAGAACTCGAACGAACAGGCTGAACACCATATGTGATCGAACTGGACTCATAAGGAATGGCTGACATGCAATAGTGAAGAGATCTACGGAGTGGCCGACTCTGGTTTCAAGACTTCCTTTGAATAAGAGCATGAGCAAATGAATAGACTCAAGCACTAGATACTGATAATACTTTGCGACGTATGAGGCATTGACAAAGGCTCCATAATGACTGGAAGCTTAACCACCTGGTGGAGTAAGATCTGAGAAACGAGTACAACTTCCTAAGGTCATACTAATGTCCCGACTCATGATACATGGAGTGGAGATGGATGCTCTATTAAAAGGTGACACAACAACTGCCAATAAAAGGTAGTAAAATTTTTCCCGTCTGGCTTTTTAATTTTATATGATTTTTTTTTGTCTTTTTCATATTATAAAGCTTGAAAAAGAATAAAATTTCTTATGGTACAACAAGTGAGAGAACAAGTATCATGGGGCAAGCAAACTAGTTCCAGGTAATGGAACATACCTATGCTCGATGCAAGGAAGCATGTGTAGGACGTGGACACTCGGGGAGGTCTTCCCTCCAGGTACGGGTCATCAAGCTGCGAAGGATAAATTGTAGCTTTGCTTGGCTCGGAAGGAAAAGTGCTCAAGCACGTGGCTAATAACTGAGAAAGCGGGAGTTGGCACAAAGATCAAAGGCAAGCAAGATAATGCAATGCATTCACAACTCGACATAAACGGGGAGTCCTTATGGGAGATGTCTAGGATAAAGATAAGGTGAAGTATGAGTCTTCATATTAATGTCATGGCCGAACTACAAAGGAATCCCAATCCTAAGGAGGAACAACTGCATGGGTGCCATAAGACATAAGAAGGATCTAACTAGGGCACCCATGGTCGGACAGGCCTTACCGCCAAATAACAACACTTCTAAAGCAACATGGAGGTTCCATGTCAGTTAAAAACGGGGTCGCACCTAAGGTTTATGAATATGGTCATAAGGTCAATGAAAAAATGCAGGCGAAATGACATCCTAAACCATATGCCAGTTGAAGAAAATACCTGTCGAAGGCGCGAAAAGGTTCGAAATCCACTCTCGCCTCAAAAAACTGCTCAAAAAAGCACTTCATGACGACATATTAGTCCAAAAAAGCTCAAAAATGGAAAAAACTATATAAAAGCGGGTTTGAAAAATTGATCAATAGTAAAAATAAATGTTTTTACCACATCATTTTCACTTTTCACTCCACATAGTGCATTTGGGTTGTTTTTACCCCCGATCTTCAATCGACGATTCCGAGAGCTAGGAGCGATGAAATCACGAGCCGTTTGGACCAGGTAAGAGCTCTCAACTTCCTCTTCAATTCTATAGCTTTTAATTTGTTTTTTAATGGTGAAATTTTAATGTTTTCCATTGATATACACCCACGGTTCATTGTACGCGGCTTATAGATCATCATGTCGCGTGTAGGGCTGGGTGTGCACGAGCAAATTAACAATAGCTTGCGTATACCCGCGACTGTCCCTAAATTAGCTCACGTACAACACCGAGGGTAGTGTTTTTTACACACATGGGCACTAAAAATCTCTTTGTTTTCTTCCAGGATGGTTTTGGAATGGAGAGAAAGCGACCATGACATCATTGATCAACAAGTTCGCGAAGATTTGGTCACCCAACAAGCATTGCAAGCTTGTGGTTTATACAAATTTTGGAGCATCGAGGTTTTGAGGGCCCAAAATCAATTGCTCACTACGTTGGTCAATTACTGGTATGCAGAAGCACAACACTTTGACTTGGATGTGCAACCACTTCATCTGGAAGTGGAAGACATATATTTCATCACTGGTTTGTCTCATCGAGGGGAGGTGGCAAGCCTCCGATCTCACACCGTGGGGGGTGGCGCCACTATTGGTGACTATATCGACATGTACTGCATTGCTGGCACCCAGAAAGTGGGTATTCAAATCCCCACCGAGGCTATTACGAGTCTAAGCATGAAAATTATAATCCTCACATTCTGGAGAATAGCAGGGTCAGTTTTACTTCATCAAGCCTCAAGGCCATTGATATTCTATGCGACCGAGTGCATGAGACCGAGTGTGTATAACTGGTGCAAAACACTACTCAGTACCATGAAGACCCAGCTGACGGAGTGCAAACTAGGGCAGACCAAAAACTTCGGTTTTGGTAGCATATTGTGCAACTTCTTCTTTGAGAGGCTGTCGGGTTTGATTCCGAGGGTGGAAGTCCTTCCGCATAGTCTCCAAGATCCTGCCCAGACCTGGTGGGCGGAGATATTGACACGACAGGGGGGTGGCCGACAGGATTCCCCATATACTGATGAGTTTTTCCATTGGTGGCGGTGACAGGTGATCTCCATCGACGACTATCCCTATGAGGGGATTGACAACCGAGGGGATCGAGACATGCCGCTTCCACCAGGGGCTGCATTTGGAGACATTGGTAAGATACTCTTTTTAAGTTTTGAATATTTAATTTTTTTGTATTTTTGTTTTAATTGAAAGCAAAAATCTTTTTGGTGTGATATCATGTATTGATATTTGACTGTTTGCTCGCAGACTTGGGTCCACGGAGACCACAAGGCTTTCCACGGCATGGACGTAGGGGTAGGGTGGAGAGGTAGTGGGCGTAGCAGCAGAGCACACATTAGAGACAGTATGGGTCAACCTGACTCGTATGACTACCTGGGTACCAGTGATTGAGGTAAAGCATCTCCCAGAGGCGATCCAGAGACACATAGTAGAGGTACCTGGTACATGGGTGCGATTACTCCGACGCGTAGCCAATGTTGTGCATTATTATATATAGACACATCTGGCTGAGGCGGTGAGGCCTCCCAGTAGGGCTTAGATGCCATGGGGTCCCATAATTTTGTATCGGATTGTATATTTGAGAGCTACGAGCTCCAGTTTTGTACTATGACACCACATTTTGGACATAATATTTTGGTAATGAAAAACTATTATTTTCTGACTATTTTGTGTGTACAAATGTATGGATGTTATTTGTGTGATTCATTGCTTTTTTTATTGATGTGACAAATGCCAATCTAGGACATAATTAGCGTATGTATCAATTACATGATTAAAATGTCTCAGAACATGAATATATGTGATAAAAATGAATTGATGCTCCAAGAGTCTTACCCTTAAGAATATCCTTAGTAGCGTAGGATCCCTCACACAGTACTGGCCGTTCAACTCAGACACAACCTATTGTGAATCCAGGCGGACTTCTAAATACTGGATACCACGCGAAATGACATCACAAAGTAACTCGATAATGACACTATACTCAGCCACATTGTTCGATGTAGGACCGAGACAAGCACCTCCTAAAGACACAATCTGATTATTGGGCGAGTAAATAACCCATGCAACAGAAGCTAGTCTCTGCGTATGACGGATGGCCCCATCCGCAAACCCTAAGAACACTGGAGATTCTGTTGACATCTGCCAACCAAACGGAAGCGAATCAACAGACTCGAAAAATCAAAGGAAAGCTAAACTATGTACAGAAACTATACAATAGTATACAAAAGTATCAGCTCGAGCTAGAATCTCAAGCATAATACCGCTTGAGGTAGAGCTCATTTCTAGGCTCCTTCAGGGTGTTCCCCTCATAATCCTCTAAATCATAGGCTCCTTTCTCAAGATAGGCCTCACAACACAAGGACCGTTCCACATGGGGTTAAAATTTCCTACCCCCAGGGCTTCTTTAGCCTGGTCATAAAGAAGAACCAAGTCACCTACATCATATTGTCGGGGACGGACATACCTATCATACTGATCCTTGACACGATGTTTGTTGGCATCTATTGCCACGATGACATCTCGACGCTACTCGTCAAGTTGCTTGAGGTGGAATAAACGTTGCTCTACTTCTGAAGTATCAGGCAGGATGTATTGACCCTTTTTTGAAATTATTTAAATGGTGAAATTTTTAATTTTTCCCCTAGTTCGACCTTTGACTAGTTTTGAGACCTATGTCTCCAAATTGCTCCCAAATATTCTGAGAAGGTGTATGAATGGTATTAGGACATGATTATGATGTTCGGGGATGATTTAGGACCATCAAAATACTTCTTCAAACCCGTTTAATATTCTGGCCAAGATAAGAGTTTTTACTAGCAATTTGGGGTTCAAATCCCCCCAGGGTAAATGCTGAATATGGTTCTCCAAAAGCTTCCAAAACCACTCGAATTTATGAACAGATGTAGAGGATGTCTAAGGTAAAATATTAAGGTCTCATGTGCATCATTATTCAGTTTGTGAAGTCTATTATGACCCTCTGCCAACAGCTACAAAATCACTAGTTTCGACCTTGGGGGAAATGATAGGCAATTTTCTCCAAACACTATAAAAGTGAACAATATGACTCCAAAATCTTATGCACTGAACATGAAACTTGTATAAAAGGTAAATAACAGTCCATATATCAATAATCCATCATTGGTTCACTTATCTATTCGAATTTATCAACCCATTATTGGCATACATCAACATAGTGGGGAAATTGGCACCATTTGCTCATTAATAATCAGATTTACATAGTTCCACTTGGAATATCAACTTGAAGACATGCTGAACATGAATAATAGAGAATTTACATCATATGATAAAATAATGAAACATCATAAGTTACCCCAAAGAGAGCAATATCTCACCAAGTGCACAATTCCTCAAGGATCATGAATATGCCAAGAAATAGAAGAATGGTTGTAGAAGCAAGTTGAAAGAGATGTGACAATGATCTTCCCTGTAGCTTCAACCTGTAACAAAAGACTCCATTAAAGCTCCAAATGAAAGGTCTGAATGGCCTTTCCAATTACCAACTAGGATGGGAATCTTTCACCCTCGAAATTGGTGCTAAGGCAAGTAGAGTAGCACTCCACTAGCTCTCCTCTCCCAAATGCAAAATGCAAATTCTAAAATGATCAAAATATGCTATTATTCTTTTTTCATGAATTTTATAAACTTCTAAGTTCCTGCATGGGTCGAATTTCTTCCAAGAGCTTCATGCCAACTCAAGTTGGGAAGAGATTCCCAAGTATGCCACTTGTCCTTCCAATTCTAGCCCTCTCCTTCCCCAAATTCGAATTGGTGTCTCTTTGGCTGCCCTAACTTACTCGAGCGCCCTCTTGGAGGCTATTTTTATCCCTGACATGTCATATATGTCATATGTCAGCCTTCAGGTCTGATTTGTGTCATAGGTGTCATAGCATCTTCATCATTGTTGTCATAGAGCTAGGGAATCTAGCCCAAGTGTCCCACTAGCTCCAAATTGCCTCTTCCTCTTCCATGGGAGTTACTCTTCCTCTACATTTCGACCTCATTGAATCGTGCCAAGTATTATTCCCTTCCAAATCATCCCAAGAACATTGGACCTCTCATGGATTCGAATTGACAAGAGGAGGATGCCATGTGGCATAGAAAATCTAGCTTGTGTGGGTCCCACTTCCTCCATGTGTCTTCATGATCAAATGCCACTTTGATTTTACCTTGTATATATTTATTTAGCTCATTTATTAAATATTTATGCTATTCTAATGTCCACACATAATTTATTATCCCTCTTATTTCAAATCCCAATGCTTCCACCCCCCAACCTAGGGAACTAGTAATTTTTCCTCAATGGCAGTTTTGGATGGGTATATTACAACTTTGAATTTGGAATTTCTCTTAATGTGACTCACCTTGTCCATTTGGATCTAATTTAACATTATTACTAACTTGGACTTCATTCTTGGCATTTATTTGACCCTTAGCATCCATTTGACAACTATCATGAGTATGGCCAAGGGGCTTAGGCCATTGTGACCCAATGCAAAATTTTGGGACATGACACAGGAGTTCTATGGCTAGCTTCAAAGAAGGGATTTCGCATTCAATCGGTAAGATGGAATCCACACCATGAACTAACTGAAAAGGTGAGAAACCGATGGAAGTCTTTACTGCGGTTCGATAAGCCCACAAAGCAGGATACACCATGATATGCCAATTACTCTTGCTTTGTCGGATGGTCCTTTGGAGAATGGCCTTAAGGGACTTATTGATAGCCTCGACCTGGCCATTCTCTTGGGGATAATACGAGGATGATTGATCCTGTCGAACCCAAGCTTAATCGATAATTCTGCCATCATCTTGTTTTGAAAGTGACTGCCATGATCAATGACAATCTCTTTCGGGATACCAAATCAAGCTATAATATAATTTAATACGAAGTGGGTTGCTGTTTCACCATCGGATTTAACGGTTGGCATGGCCTCAGCCCATTTGGTAAATTAATCAACGACCACTATGATATGACGATGCCCCCCAGCCGAATTTGGGTTGCAATCCATGAAATCAACCCCCCACTTGGTGAAGGGACCGACGGTGACGACCAGATAGAGAGGAGCAGGATGCGAGCGTACATTCTGAGAAAACACCTGACAAGGGTGACATCTCTTTACAACGTTAACACAATCCTTAAAGATCATAGGCCAAAAGTAACCCGCTAGCAAGATATGTTGGGCTGTCGCAAGCCCGGATAAGTGATCGCCACACGCCCCACTATGGCAGTCATTAAGCATAACCTCCGCTTCCTCATGAGTTAAGCAAAGACGTAAGAGAGAGTCTTTTCCTCGACGATACAAAGTGTCACCGACGATGACATAATCTTTGGCATGGTGTCTCACACACCGTCGCTCGTCTCGCGAAAAATGCGAAGGGAAATTCAGAGTCTGGAGATATATAATGATGTCTCCATACCAAGGGTCCGTTGACGAGATAAGGAATAAATGCTCATCAGTAAATGAGTCTTCATGGACCACTTCCTCATCAAGTCTTAGAAAATCCGACATTAGGTCCGCGAAAACCAATGACTTCATCGACTTCGCTGAAGCAAAATCAAGATCAAATTCCTGAAGGATGACAATCCATTTATTATATTCCCCCCCAATTAGACGTTGTGAGAGCACAGAATGAAATGGATTGACATGCGCTATAACCATGGTTTTCCTAATCAAAATGTACTGTTGTAATCTCTAGACTGCATGAACAGTTGCAAGGGCCAATTTCTCCATGTGAGAATACTTTAGTTCAACGTCTACTAGGTTTCGACTAAGATAATAAACGACATGCTCTTGGAGCCTATCGTCCACCTGAACTAAGACCATACCAATCGTCTCTTGAGATGCGGCCACATAAAGCAAAAAGTCTCTTGCATAGTCGGGTGGACTAAGAAGAGGGGTCGATACCAAGGCTTTCTTAAGAGCGTCAAAAGACTGCTGGGCTCACTCATCTTAGATAAAAGGGGTGTCTTTCTTCAATAATCACGCAAAACCCTTCATAAGACTGGAATAGTTTACAATGAAAAGACGTAGGAAAGTAGCCCTCCCTTGGAAGCTCTGAAGTTGAACCAAATTAAACGGGGGAGGCAACCGAAGTATTTCCTCAACCTTTAAAGGATTGACTCTAATACCTTCCTTCGAGACTATGAACCCCAGAAGGCAACCGGTTTTCACGCAAAAGATGCACTTGTTCGGATTCAAACGAATATTATAGCGACAACATCTCTCGAAAACAAGATGGAGGTGACCCGGGTGATCCATTTTACTACGAGAATGAGCAGTAAGATCGTCCAAGAAAACTTCCATTATAAGTTTAAGATCATGAAAAGCATAGGTCATGGCCCACTGAAATGTTGCTCTAGCGTTTTTAAGGCCGAAGGGCATTTTTCGGTATGCAAAGGTTCCCCAAGGACATATAAATGCAGTTTTATGTTGATCCTCGGGTTTAATTTGGATTTGATTATAGCCCGAAAAACCGTCCATAAACGAAAAAACTTCGCTTCCCGCACACTCATCCAAGATTTGGTCTATGAATGGGGTGGGGAAGTTATCTTTAGGACATGCTCTATTCAGATCACGAAATTCGGTGCACACACAGATGGTTCCCTGCTTCTTATCCATAGGAACGGGGTTCGATACCCATTCAGTAAGGGGAACTGGGTAGATGAAACCAACCTTAAGTAGTTTCTCTACCTTTGAATTAATGGCAGCTGCCTTCCTAGGATTAACAACACAAAGGCGTTGTCGAACAAGTTTAACATTGGGGTAAGTTTTAATTTCGTGTTCGACAATACTAGGGTCAATACCTGGCATCTTCTCATATGACTAGGCAAACACATCCCGAAACTCTTTAAATGAATCGGTGTAAATACAGATTTCCTCAGGGGAGCAATCTGCATTGATATATACATTTTCGATCTTTCCAGGAGTGCGAGAAATGTTAATCGGGGTAGTAGGGAAAATATTAGCCATATTCCCCTCCGCGTAAATGCCATGCAACTCCAAAGGAATCACAGGGTGACCAACTTTCTCGGCTAGAGTCGACCGAAACTCATCTTGCTCTAGAAGATCAAGGTTGGGAAGGAAATAAGATCTATGATGGAGATCCTCCCAAGGCATGTCATTGCCATTCATGGCCTCGATAATGGCTTCATCCGAAGGTAAAGTATCATCAAGGCAGTCATTTGAACAAGATGAGTCCACTACCCATGCGGGCAGCGTAACAGGATCTTCTTCCTTTGTCCTTGAAGAAGAGAGATCAGGCTCTGCATTGACTTATTGAATATCACGATAAGCAAGCTCGACTGCAGACAAGGGCATAGCCATTCCGATGTGCAAAGAGTCTCCCGACGAGGAACTCGTGGAAGATTTCTGTCCACGAATCACCAAAATACGATGTCCAAAATGGTACAGGAGTCAACGACGAAGGGTTATCATCGGAGATGGTTCCTATAAAGGAGATTGGTGCGGAAAAATCAAAAGATCCCATCAAGGAAGGATATAATCCAACACCAACATTCCCAGTTGCCGGCTGAGAATTTTCAATTTGAGGGACCACAAATCCCCGCGATGCTACGAAATTAAAGGATAGTTGATCGATTATCACAATCTTTCCTTCATTGGGAAAGCAAATAACTCTAAAAATAGAGGATACGATTGCTTTCATAGTGTAAATCCAATTCCGACACAGTAAAAGGTTGTAGTTGATGGGCGCATCAACCACCTCGACTTCTATAGGCACGGATTTCCCACCCAACTGGAATTCAAGGGAGGGGAGAATACCATGCGGCTTGAAAGACCTACCGTCAAATTCTATAAGCTAGGTCGTAGACTTCGACAATGGGGGTGAGCCGAGAGCATTCCAACAAGATAAAGACATTACTGAAGTAGATGCACCTTCGTCAACGACGGTATGCATAACGATAATCTCTAGGCACCTAACATGAACTTGGAAAGCTGCATGACAGGGTAACCGAGGCTGAACATCAGTAGTGTCAAACTTGATGACATTCGGGCTATCAGAGTTGAGGGCTCCTAATGAAGATAAAAGGGCGCTCCTTTGCGAAGGACAAGCCTGAAGTACTTCGAGTGCCAACATAGCACACAGGGTTTGGCCCAAATCTTCCACAATTGAGTAGTTCTGGGTGGCTCGGGCATTAGGATTGTGCATCGAGCGCTTGAGGACACCTTTCGTACCTGCGGCATAAAAGTGGGCTTCTCTATATGCAATGGATTCTCGGGTGGAGGAGGCTCATTTACCAAAGAAGGTTGTGGAGCTCCATAATCACGCGAGCGAGTAGCCACACAAACCTCGGATTTAACCATGTTTACACATCCAAAAGTGTCGTCACGAGTAGAAGAAGTCGAAGTTTCATTAGTCCCATGACCGGCGGTGGAAGCACCATAATCCATATTCTGAAGATGAGGAAGGGGATTTCTCAACACAGTTGGGCTCTGTGCGATGTGCTTCGATGCTTCCTCCATACGAGGACACAAATATGTAAGGTGATCTTCCGAGCAAAGCTTGTACAAGGAAACTTCTCCTTACATCTAGGTTTGCGATTCCCACTAGCATTTCCTCCATCCCGAGGAGGGTTAACGTTCTCTTTCTTGTTCTTATTATTCCCACCCCTACGATTATTCTTCCCGTTCTTTTTACCACCAGGTTGTTGGTTACCGGATGGGTTCATCGATTGCACAAAATGTACATCGAACGACTGGGTGGAAACGGATGAGGCAAGATCCTGTCCAGAAGTAGATTGGTTAATAGATATATTATGCATCTGACTCGTAACCATATCTATGGAACGAGCACTTGCGGAACCAACAATGCCATCGACATGCAGTCCAGGAATGGGCTTGGGCTCATGTCTTGATTGCGGCGCATCAGGTATAATGTCATACAAAATCCCAGATTGAGCATAGACTAGGTCTAATTGCTGGGCTTTGAAGATGGCTTGTTTCCTCAGTCATAATTCTGGATAATGAAACGTCCTTCGAAATATAAGGAATCAAAGACTTGAGGAACCATTCCAAGAGAAACTCCGAAGGAATGTTGGCTTTCACTAACCTCCCTCCTTGGCGCCACTCTTGAATGTGATCAGAAATATGTGTGGCCTTATTTTGACGGAAGGCGGACAAGATTTTGGTGCCAGTGTGGTAACGAACTGACAACTGGAAATGGTCGAGAAAAACCAAAGGCAAATCATAAAAGCTCTTGTAAGTGCCCCCAGGAAACTCGACATACCATTTCGTGGCTACCCCAGTAAGGGTGTGTTGAAATAGCCTCAAACGGATAGAATCATGGTTCAAGGAATTCGAGGATCACCATAAATGGAAAGTGGTGACGTGATCACATGGATCCTCACCCCTCTTCCCTTCAAACTTTGGAACATCGGAAGGGAGCTTGGTGGGAAATGGAGACCATGTAGGATCATGACACACCGGATCATTTGTGAGTTTAGAAAGATCGGGCAAGTTTAACCTAGCAAGGAATGAGAGCTGAGGCTGTGAAGCTTGATTATAAGCTCCCAAGAGAGACTGACTTTGCGAACATGAGGGTGAGACTGTGTTCCTCGAAGTCGACACTTGAGGTGTCAACGAACTCTGATAGAAACCATGACCATGACTAAAAGGATAATATGCTCCTCCAAACTGACCCATATAAGGATACGCAGGTATGTGCATGGAAGGGATTCCATAGGAGGGAATGGGATAATAGCTAGGACCGGTTGAATAACCATAAAGATTACCCCCATAAGAATGGGGTCCCATGTAACTACTCGACTTAGGAAAACTAGTCGAGTGAGGCCCATAAGAAAATGTTACTTTCCCACTCCCCAGAACCGAGGAGCTAGAAAGAGGAGGATGCTGCGGGATCATATAAGCATTCGTTGGTGGAGGCATATATGTAGAGGCATTCGGGTTAATTGATGGAATATAAGTGGTAGATCCGATGCCTATCGTGAAACCTCCACTCGAGAAAGGATTCACACTAACACTAGGGTTTGACGAAGGAGGAGGCCCTCCTCCAACACTCAGAGAAGATGGAGGGATGTGACCACTCCCAAACTGATAAGCAGTATAAGGGGGTATAGTGCCCCCAACCCCAATACTAGAGCTAGCATGACTACCAGACATGATGGGAGTAATATTCGGCATAAAACTGGGCATACCCAATGAAAAAGGATCTGAGGTCATAGAGACGGATATAGAACCAAAACCTGACACACCCGTAGATGAACTATACGAAATACCCGATGACCATGTATCATCGAACGGGTTCCTGCTAGTGGGATGGGATGTACCAAACCCATGAGGAGTGATGTGTGATGAACCTCCCTCCTGTTCGGTCCTCAAAGAGTATACATGAGGAGGGGAAGTTCTCTTTGTGCCAGCGGATGGAGTCGAGGGGAATCCCAACGTGCCAAATGCAGAACTCATAATGGGAGCTCTCTAAAGCTCGTGAGATGTGAATAAAGGACCAGCGATAGTCCTCCCACGTCTCTTGCGAAGAGATTGTGACAGATCTCTAGCTGGTAAACTAGCCAACCGATGAGATTAGCGGAGAGCCTGATCTCGATCCACGATGACTTCAAAGAGTCAACAAATAATCATCTCCTAATGGCCTGCTAAATCGTCACAGAGTACACACCTAAAAGAAACTATAACCAAAATGCACACAACAGGGGACTGGCTCAAGGGACCTCCCGACACTACAACCGATATGTCTCTCCTAGGAGAGGCTTGAGACTCCCAAACTATAACTGGAGGTAACATAATCAGTTATAAGGGCCCTTAGTCTTCACTGTACGAACACAACTGTGTTGTCTGACCCCTATTTGACTCAGGACACTCACAGAATAATCACTGCAAATGCGCTATGTGATACCTAGGTAAAGCAACTATGGCCACCACATATAACCGATGCATGGGGCGAATAGTCACAAGTGGGATCCACCGTATGGGCAGGGTAGCTAAGCCCAAAACTCAAGAGGGTCAAATCCCCCAAGAGTCCCCAGATACGAACAAATCCTGGATATATCTCCCACGTTCAAGAAATATTGGAGGGCTATCTCTGCAACCTACCTCCCATGATCTCGTGCTTAACTCTGGTATGAGTAGAGGCCCCCGAGAACACCGATGTATACCATGGGTTTCACCACTCCCTGTTCAGACACATAATGTTTGTTTAATAACCTTGGATTGTTAACTTGGATTCCAAGACTCTAAACCTATACTAGTTGGTGCACCCTAGAAAATAAAATGTTCTAGTCAATTTTAAATTAAGCATTAATTTTATTGGTTGTGATTATTCAAAAGGATATGGTCGTGAAACTAGTGATGTGAGATGACTCAATAAAATGCACACCCGAAAAACACTAGAATCTTCTATCAATAGAGAAAATATGCCATTAAATGACAATCAAACCAAAGTTTCTTTTCAGAAATAAAATGCAATCTCTTAAATATTTCATGCACAAACAAGCCCTAATGAAGGCATAAGCACTCTAATGCAAAATGCAAATACATAAAGCAATTTTTTTTGTATTTTCACTATAAATGAATGAAAATGCAACAATATCTTTGTATTTTCAATATAAATGAATGAAAATGCAAGTAGAATCAATACTTTTCAGAAAATAATGCAGAGAATGCAGTGCAAATAACCCAACAAACCCCAAAAAGCAAGACTCAACTAAACCAATGAGCTATAAAAAAGAAAATGGTTAAAAAACCAATTTCTCAAAAAAACTAAGAAATAGGAGCTTCTAGTCACTAAAAGAGGCAAGGAACAGTTAGGACATGGGCCCAGAAAGACTCAGGAACACCCATAACTCACCCAACAACAACCAAACACCAAAAATAAGGTTAAACCGAAGTTGTACGCGACTGTTCAGTGAACAACAACGTATGTACACGGGCTGTAGAAGGAAATATTGCATATATACGCAGGTCAAACACAGCTAGTGAGAGTACATGGCAGAGAATGATGAACAAATAGAGCATAAAAGGCTGAGATAATTTAGGATTTTTCTACACAGAGCCTAACAACCTACCAGCGACACAGAAACTCGAAAGAATAGAGACCCAAAATAAGGAAAATTGCACCAAAACCCCAAATGGAGGCTTCTCCCCAGTGGAGTTGCCAATTCTGTTACGAAGAAAAAATTCCTATGGCTTGGGGTAGACCACAATAGACAGATGAACTCAAGAAAATAAAATCATTTCCCAACATATGCTATATAAATGTAAATGCAGATAAACAACATAGAGAGCCCACCTCAATCCGGACGTCCGATGAAGAACTTCGTTGAGCTTTCGAATCACAACACTTGAACCCGCAGCTTAGTCTCAACAATAAATGCAAACAAGTGCATATGATATATAAAATATGTTAGCATATACTGTGATATTTTAGGATTAGGATCACTTAGCAGTAGCAGACCTCACTAGAATTCACTCATGAAATGCAGAAAGAAGAATAAGAATTACTGAATCAATAATCATTCATTACACAGAAAATGGAGAAAAATTATTGTATCATACATCAACTGTAAGCTGGCACTCTGAATAATGAATAATAACTGAATACAATCAATAACTGTCAAGAGAATTCAAATTAACCAAGAGGTCATTCGAATAATCCTCAGTGTGTAGCTTGGATAACATCAGAGGCATCATCTAATCAGTGGCAGTAGTCACAACTAGTCAAGAAGTCAGTCAGATGAGTCTAACTGAGTCTAACTGAACCATGTGGGCACAAATAAGGGGATGGAGACTCCAAGGTGGGCGCATGAGGCTGTTAGAAGGTCAAGTGGCACTCCAAACTAGATAACTGGGAGCTACATGCAGTTAAACTGAGCAATAAATGTACCAACTGAGTAATAAATGCTCTAACTGACTGTTAAACTCCTGGTAGGTGAGATAAGGTGCACATGTGAGTCAGGTGAGTAAAACAAGGCACATCATGTAGGTAGGAGGGCTACTGGGGGCTGAATATAGGCTGTAGGGAGCTGAAAATAGGCTCTAGGTGCTGGGGAGACCACCAATATGATGACTGGATGCATGCATTTGCATGCAAATGCATGCAGATGACTAGATGCATGTAGATTTTCATGCAGGCATGCAAAATGCAAAAATGACAGTGAGAATATTCCAACACCCCCCCACAAGCTATACTATGAGGTAGTAACTGACTGAGACCAAAGGTCACCCTATACAACAATATAAATAATAAAAGAGGAAAGAGGGAAAATCCAATGGGAAGAAAGCCCTCCCTCAAAATAGACTAAAGTGTGCTAATGTAGCATGTCATCACTCACCCCGGAAGGAGGCAAGTGTCCTTCTTTACCGGAGAAGGATCGACCGACCTGCAATGGATCAGTAATGTGAGAAGGGTGAAACCTTCCATGCTAAGAATTTGATCTAGTACTCCGTCGATTAGCTGGATCACCAACAAGATCTCCGATAGATCTGAGAGTAGTGGCTGCCCATGTCGGAAGAGGAGGATCATCAGTTGAGAGATCATCAGGTTCTTGTGGAACTGGATCTCCCATTCGCTCATCTTCTGAATTAGTTGCTAGATCTTCAGGTTCTTGTGGATCTGGATCTATCATTCGCTCTCCATCATCATCACTCTCATACTCTGAATCTGAATTGTCATGTGATGAAGGTTCGCTCTCTTGGAGCTCATCAAGCAGTGGAGGTGTAGTTGGAAAGCTCTCTTGCTCAACTGGATGAGCATCATGTAAATGCCACTCCTCAAAATGTACACTCCTATCAAGGAATGTAGTCATGGTGGAGGGATCAAGCAACTTGTAGACCTTTTCATTCAATGCATAACCCACCCTGATGCACTCTCTGCTTTGTGGATCAATGGCTCTCCTTTTCTCATACGGAATTCTTGCCCATGCTCTGGATCCAAATACTCTAATATGAGATACATCATGTTTGTATCCCATCCATGCTTCGAAAGGAGTCATATCTGTGAGTCCTTTGTGAGAAACTTTGTTTTGAAGATAGGGGGCACAGTTAATAGCTTCTACCCAAAGACTAGGGTGCAACCCTTTCGACTCCAGCCTGCATGTGGTCATTTATTTCAATGTTCTGTTCTTCCTTTCAGCAACACCATTTTGTTGTGGTGTATAGGGAACATAATGTTGCATATCAATGCCCTCTTCAGCACAAAAGGATTGAAAGTCACCCTTTATGTACTCGCCTCCATTATCTGAGCGAATGGCCTTGATCTTTCTATCAGAAAGCTTTTCAACAGAAGACTTGAAGAATTTAAAATAACCAAATAATTCTGAATTTACCTTGAGAAAATACACCCATGTGAATCTTGAGTAATCATCAATAAATGTAAGGATGTATTTTGATTTGCTTATGGATAGATCTGGAAATGGCCCTGCAACATCAATATGAATCAGATCTAAGGAATGCGAGGCTCTCCTTGCCTTCCCCTTCTCAAATTTCTTTTCTAGATGCTTACCAATCAAACAACCATGACAGTTTCTCTTGGAAAACTTGATCTTGGGCAGCTCTTCAACCATCTCTTTAGTATGCATGTCTTGCAAGTATTGATTGTTAAGATGCCCAAACCTTTCATGCCACAATCTACTCTCTTCGTTGGCATGAGTGTGAAGAACAAATTGCTTTGAGAGAGGTAAGGAGTGGGAGAAATCATACAATTTTGACTTCTGATTTGCAACTCCTTTTGCAATGATGGTACCTGATACCATGTCTTGAATATCGACCTCATTTGGAGAGAAGATCACCCTCTTGGGCTCTCCAGTATGGGTCATCTGATACACTGAAAGTAGATTAGAAATCAAAGTGGGGACATAGAGTACATCCGAAAAGTATCCATGATCTAACTTGATTCTTCCAATCCCCTCAGAGGAGACCTCAGAATCATTCCCCAACATAATGGATGGTCCAACAGTAGCTTCGACTTCAATGAAGAGATTCTTGGAGGAAGACATATGCCTAGATGCTCCAGAATCTATGATGAAAGAAGATTGAGTTGATGCACCTGCCATGAGGGCATGGCATCTCTCTTTGTTCTTAGATTCAGATGGTTCACTCTCTTTCTTCCTAGCACATGCAGGTACAGGGAGATTATTCTTTTCAAGAAGTGATGCCATAAGATCTATGGTTTTCTTCATACATGAGCTCTCAGGGTGATATCCTTGATTACAGTATGTGCACTTGGATTTTCCCTCCTGAGTGTGCTTGTCCTTCTTAGGATTTGAGGCTCCATCTGACTGTATGGGAGCCTCCTTCTGCTTTGTATCATTCGAATTTCTATCAGAATTTTTTTGTTTCCCTTTTCCATTCGCTCTCCTTGACTCAGTGGCTGCAAGAGCTGAATCCAATTTGGCTTTTATCACTCCCATGTAAACTAGCTTCTCCTCCTCAAGAGTTAGAGATTGGATGAAGTCTTCAAGTGAAGGGAATTTCCATTTTGGAATGGAGAATCTTGTTGACTGGAAGGTCGAAACAAACACTGAATAGTTAGGGCCTAGATTCGACAGGATGGCAAGGATCTATTGTTTCTCTTCCTTCTCAATCCCATACCTCTTCAACTGTGAAATCAAGTTCTTGAATTTGTTGAGAAACTCAGTGATAGTTTTGAAACTGCTTGGGCTCATGGAGATGAGCTCATTTTCTAGTTTATGCCCCTTCAAATCATCTTTCTGGCCAAGGAGGGATTCGATATTGTGCCAAACCTCCTTTCAAGTATTCAAATTGATAACATGAAAGTGCAAATGTTCAGAAATGCTGAGTAGCAACAGTCCTACTACTTCATCAAGCTTGTCTAAGTACTTGAATTTCTTTACTACACCAATTGGCTCAACTGCAAAGTCATCCACGACTATGGAAATACTCTTCGACTTCAATAAGATGTCCATTTTAGCCTTCCATTCGAAGTAGTTTAATGAGTTCAACTTGAGATCCATGATACTGAAGAATTCGAAGCTAAGAGAGGGAGATTCCTGCAAAACAAATGAGAATTATGAAAAGAAGATCTGCTGCAATTCGAATTGAACACTGCCTTAGGACACTGAGCACATGTGACTAAGTCCTTCACACCTGGCTAGACCTCACTGGATTTCTCCAGTGAATTCAAGGCAATGGCACCAGGATTTGCTCTGGAAACTCAGAGGTTTCTGGTGCTCGATGAAAGATAGCTGATCAAGGAATTGCTGCAAATTCTGCTGCTTCAATTCGAATTAGCTATTTTCAGCTCTGATACCATGTGATATTTTAGGATTAGGATCACTCAATAGTAGCAGACCTCACTAGAATTCACTCAGGAAATGCAGAAAGAAGAAGAAGAATTACTGAATCAATAATCACTCATTACACAAAAAATAGAGAAAAACTGTTGTATCATACATCAGCTGTAAGTTTGCACTCTAAATAATGAATAATAACTGGATACAATCAATAATTGTCAAGAGAATTCGAATTAGCCAAGAGGTCATTCGAATCATCCTCAGTTTGTAGCTTGGATAACATCGGAGGCATCATCTAATCAGTGGCAGTAGTCACAACTAGTCAAGAAGTCAGTCAAATGAGTCTAACTGAGTCTAACTGAACCATGTGGGCACAAATAAGGGGATGGAGACTCCAAGGTGGGCGCATGAGGTTGTCAGAAGGTCAAGTGGCACTCCAAACTAGATAACTGGGAGCTACAAGCAGTTAAACTGAGCAATAAATGTACCAACTGAGTAATAAATGCTCTAACTAACTGTTAAACTCTTGGTAGGTGAGATAAGGTGCACATGTGAGTCATGTGAGTAAAACAAGGCGCATCAGGTACGTAGGAGGGCTACTGGGGGCTGAAGACATGCTCTAGGGAGCTGAAAATAGGCTCTAGGTGCTGGGGAGACCACCAATATGATGATTGGATGAATGCAGATGACTGGATGCATGCAGATTTGAATGCAGGCATGCAAAATACAAAAATGATGGTGAGATTATTCCAACATATACAATAGCATAGTCCATGATATATATAAGCAAATGTACCCAATGATAATAAATAACCATTCGCAATATAAATGGACGAGAAAATGAGTATTTCTATTAATATGATCAAGAAGTACAAGATACAACCTCCTGTTGGCAACTCATATGAACCAAGAACTAGGTCCCTCGACTTGTGCCTCCACCACTTCAATCCCCCATACAATGGCAAACTCACAAGAAAAAGAATGAATCCTTCACAAGATATGAAAGAGTTTGGGAGGTGAACATAAACGGTTCACTACAACAAGGATCAATGGATGTAGACTCAAGCAAGGCAGAATTTCGATAGAGTTTCAATTCTCTTCTCTTTCTCTTTCTCCTTCCATTCATAATGGATAAATATATAACCCTCCAAAGGCAAGTGAAAGGTTGGATCAAGTCATTTCGAGAAACATGGAAGGCCAAAGGTCACAATGGCCGCTTTTTGGAGTGAAAAAAGGAGATTTTACTCTCTTTTACCAATTAACTCGATGTGCGTGGGCTATAATGGTGCAGCCTGCGTATGCGCGAGTTTCATTGAAGCAACTCGCGTATAGGAGTAAACATAGGGAAAAAGGGTTCCAGGAGGACCAAAAATGTGGTTATGAGTCTATAAATGGATAATGGAGGCCAATGAGTGCTAATGCTCACAAGTGGCAAAATATGGTGTAACAATTAGTCTTTGATGAACCCTGTTATTAAAGGCATAATATAATTGATATATCTGGTTAGTTAATCTTGAATGAATAGAGTTCTTTATTAATGCTCATTTCTGACTAGTTATTTCTGAGCTTGGTGGCGACATTTTATTTAATGTTAAATGCTCCTGCATTAGCTTATATGCATTTCTTTGAACTATTATTGGTACTTTGGATATGTTCACAACTCTCATTATTTCAATTGTCTGCTACTGCTGCCATAAGTGTGTTAAATTAAAATACAATTATGAAGACTATATTTTGTTAATACTTATGTACGCGATAACTTTCAGTGTATGATCTTTACATTTCATTGGTTAATGGTTGTTTGCAATATAGTCTTTTGATCCAATATTGATTATTAAATTACATGTGTACATGTTTTTATATTTTATCGAATGATCTAAGTGGTATATTAATTTTGATCATATCATTTGCACTCACTTGATCATATTTCTATTGATTCCATTTAGGCACTGGTCTAACTACAAGATCGCATAGAATATAGTTTGTTGGTTGTTCTAGTGTCTTTACAGGATTCCATAAGGGTACTTCTCCTTGGAGGTTTCAACTTTCGAAGAAGTTAGAACAGTGACCGAGGTGACATTGGGTCATCGATATTAGTTTTGCTTACTGGGAATTAGCCCTGCTAATTTACCCCATAACAGGCCTCATATCCTTTTGGTTCTTCAACTTCCTCTTTTATGAAACCTTCTAGGTCACGTTCTTCAAGAACGAGCATGACTCTATATTTCCAGGCTTTGAAATTCTCAGCTCCCTCAAGCTTCTCATCAAGCTTGGTGTTGCTTGTCATTTTGATGATATGAGAACCTCAAATGGAAATAGAAGAGAGATAGTACTTACCAGTAATGTTGCCTTTCTGGAAAACTGCTTCTAGCTTGACCTAGGGTTTGACAGAGAAACCCTAATTTTTCAACTTGGAGATCTTGAAAATCTGATTGGAGAAATAGATGTGCCTCCCTAAGGTGAGTTGAGCAATGTACTCCTTTTCCCAAATCTGTGGATAGATCCATCAAAAACATGATTCCCTAGTTCTTCGAGCTATAGTGGTGGACCCAAAAATGGAAATTCTCGTAATGAGATTCTTCTTCGACATAAAAATTCTGTACGGCCGAGCTAGTACGGTCTCTGCAATTCAGTGCGGCCTCCTTATCTGTGAATCCGTATGGTCTCTTCCTCTGCCTAATCACCCTGTCGATCCTTTAGATGAATGCTCCTCCGTCTTCTCTGCAAACTTCTCTTTCTCACTCTCCGACTGAAAGCTATGAGCAAGAAATCTCTTTGTATCTTTGTGTGTCCTCTCCACCAAATCATTCCTTCTTTTAACTCAATGGCCAAGCGAAAACCCTAACATCTCACTATTGATCAATGGATGAGATCCTCCAGTGAGATCAATGGCCAAGATTAGATTAGCCATCACATTATTTTCACTTGAACTTTATAAAAGTGACCCCATTAAGTCAATTAATAATTAGATCACTTAATGCACTTTTCCTAAGTCTAAACTTTGAAAAAGACATTAATACATTTGGCTTCTTGTTTTATGTCTTCTAACATGCAAGGGTAGATGCAATGATAGAAGACCTCCTTGTTGCCACTTTCTAACACTACATCAATGACATCTCCCGAAGGAGGAATAATAATATAATAAACAAATACAATTAGAATATCTTCCGAAGTTACACTTCTTTAACAGAAATGCCTTAGCATAACATTAATAACAACATGTTATATGTAATGCCTTAATATGACATTAATGACAACATTAATCCTTTGACATCAATGACAATAATTCCAACAATCTCCCCCTATGTCATTGATGGAAATCTTGCAATGAAACATGGTCCACTGGCATGGAAATAATTCCCCCCCTATCTGCAATACTCTCCTTTGACATCAATGGCAAAGGGATGCTCCCCTAAGCTTGTGCTTCTCTTATTATCAACACTTCCTGCCCAATCCGTATATGCTATTAGAGTAAAATCTTTACCTCTTGAGTACCACAAGCTAAATTCCAAGGTTCCCTTTAGATATTTGAATATTCTTTAAACTACTTGCACATGAGTTTATTGTGGTGCAACTTGAAACCTTGCAACCCATCCTACTGCTTGCATAATGTATGGTCTTGATTTTGTTGCATATAATAGTTTTGCTAATCATTGACATGTACAATGTTTGATTTGCTTCCAGAGATTCATCATTTTTGCTCAATTTACCACCTATGAACATGGGTGTGTTGACTGGTGCACAACCTTCCATTCTAAACTTCTTCAACATTTCCTCGATATACCTTGTTTGTGAAATGAATGTGCCTTTTTCGAATTGAAAATTCTGTAAACCAAGAGGGAATGATAATTCACCAAGTATAGACATTTCAAATTACTTTTGCACTTCTATTGCAAACTCTTGGCACATTTTGTTCATGTTTCCTCCAAAAATAATGTCATCTACATAAATAACAACAATCAATTGTTTTTCTCTTACTATTTGGATGTAGAGAGCACTGTCACCAACAACCCAAGATAATCAACCTCTCTCAATCTAGACAATTTTTGTATTCAACATAAGCAATAGTACATATCCAACAAAAGTCAAACATGGTTCGGTTAGTCTCAGCAAATCCAAGTCAATTTAACAAGAAACAATAAGACATCAGTTGAGATCGCATATCAACAACTTCAAGTACTCCCACCTTAAGGGATTAATAAGTAGCAATAATAGTTCTCGTTGAATATTCCAGTCGATTGATACTCAGTCGAAACTCTAGTCGACTGTCATGTCAAGTCGATCCTCAGTCGACCACTTCCAAGGCAATCATTAGTAAGTTAGAAGAATGATGCATGATTGTACAACCAATGATACACAACGATATGAAGTCCTCAAACATCTAGTCAAATTATTCCACGACCATCCATCAATCCAAACACAATCTAGCTTGGTAATCGACACTAGTCCACAATTATGCCTTTCACATCTCTTCTGCAAAGATCTGAAAGCATGATTGCCATTCCTTCAACTTTTATGGTGAGGATGATGATAAGGCACATATTTTTCTGTTGGCTAATCAGAGGAAGCAGGTTCAGGGTCAGGTTCACTTACGTGCGTAGAACAACTCGACATATCAGCAACAATGTCATTTGTAACATCATGCTCAAATTCTAGCATGTGAGGAATAGGCAACTCGTCAATCTGTTCAACACAATCCATGGTAGGTTGCTCTTCTGGTAAACCAGTCTGAACTCCACCTACAACGAATAAAAATTCCTTGGTTGTAGCAAGGTCAGGTGTAGGTAGGGAGGCAACAACAACATCATATCCAAGACCTATCTTAATGAATGGAGACCTTTGAAAATTGATGATATTATCTAAGGTTTCAGTACTCTAAGTTATAGAGAAGATGCCAAGCTAACATGTTTGAAATTGATTTCAGGACTATTCAAAAACCCTAACTTCCATAAGGAATATCTCAGAAAGTACAGTGAACCAACATCTAAAATTTTGACCACATGTACCCAGAGATCTCACGTCCATCTCCTAAAAAAATCATAGTCTGAAACGTCCCAGAAAATAAGTTATCAAAAACCCTAACTTCCACAGGGCATATCTCATAAAGTATAGCAAACCAACACCTGACATTTTGACCATGTGTACCCAAAGATCTCACCTCCATCTCCTCCAAAATTTCACAATCTGAAACGTCCCATAAAATAAGTTATCATGAAAATGCTAAGCTAACCTGAAACTGATTTCGCAACTCTTCCCTTTTGGAATGATACTCCATATTTGCTCATCCACTTCTTCAAATGCCACTATATGTTTCACACACACACTTTCTCTATTTATATGACACCCATTAATTAAATAATTAATTCCCCTTTTTTATTTCACTTTTCCAAATAGCATGGGCTTCCAAACCCATGGGTTTGAAACCACCATTTCACATTTTACTTTTTTGCGTGTACCCCTTTTTTAATATACTTGTAAACCTATATATATATCAATATAAAGATGTCCCCCCTTGCTTGCAGATGCCTTAGCATAACATTAATAACATGTTCAATGTAATGCCTTAATATGACATTAATGACAACATTAATCCTTTGACATCAAATACAATAATTCCAACATGTGCATGTGTCCATATTCTTTGTACCTTCTAGTCTATAAAAGAGAAGGCCGGGGTATAGAATTTATCCATTCAGTTTTCCGATGTAGAAAGCAGTCAATGAAGAGTAGAGTTTGAAGCTTTCAATATATTCTTGTTTTCAAGAGTAATAAATAGTAAAGTGATTTAAGTTTCAGATATGTGTACTTGCTGCTATTTTCTTCAGGTTGATGTGTTTCAGTTCCTATTAAAAGTCAGGTTGCAGTTTTGATAGGGATTTCAGTTTTCTATTTTCATAAATAAGTATGTTAGAAATCAGACTAGGATTGTTATCATGTGCTGAAGAATTCTAACATGGTATCAAAGCGATATATCTGAAGCCTTCTAGAATTCTGTGTGGAGAGATCACCCTCAAAGGAAAGAGAGGTGTCAAAAGGTTTCAATGGGTGGTATGTCTAGGGCTTCAGTGGCTAAAGCATATATGTGCTAATGATCGGCATGTGGACTTGAGAAGGGTTGTGGAGTGTGAAATTTTGTTTCATCTAGTGGGTGGAGATTGAAGCTTGTTCAATGGAGTTGCAGCAATGATTATTCCCAATATGCAAGAGTCACCTATTCGAGGTGCCTCTAACTTTGTGCCATGGAAGTGCAAACTATAGAACCTCTTGGAAGCAAAAAGCCTTTGGTATGTTGTGGATAAGGAGGTCAAACCTCCAACAAATCCCAAATATCTAGCGGAGTACAACAAGAATGCAGTGAACACGAAGAGTCCCACTGAATTTGGTGAAGGATCATTTAATCCCTCATATAACCAAGAAGAGCACTGCCAACGAGATGTATGATACCTTGGAAACCTTGTACCAGAGTGTGAATGTCTCCAAGAAGATACACCCGAGGAACAAGCTCACCACGACCTACATGTGCAAGATTGATTCAATAGTTAGCAATCTGATGAAGATAGCAAAGCTAAGAGACCAACTTGGTGTAGTTGGCGACAAAGTCAAAGATGATGAGCTAGTTCAGATTGTTCTAAATGGCTTTAGTTCATCTTTGCACAATTTTTGGGAGAAGTTACTGTTATCAGCTAAGTTGCACTTAGATGATTTTAAGTAAACCTGTGAAGATAGAACAAGCTTACTTGTTCATAATCAGAAGATCACAAGTCCTAACAGGCCACCTTGGCCCATTTTTTTTAATAAAATCACATGTCCATGCCCTGCGGGGAAATTGTAAAGAATGTCATAACATGATGGTTTTTGTAAAGGACTCAGCTTTCCTAAGACTTAGATATCAATTCGACTAGCCCATAGTGTTTTTTCCCTTTTCAATTATATGTTGTTGAATAAACGACTGATAATTTTTGAGTTATCACTCATACCTCCAAAGTTGTGGTGGTCGGCATGATTTCACGGCCTTAGGAGTTTATTAGAGCCCAAGTGTCAATGTATATTAGCATGCTAGATATTAAAATTGAGTCGTATGGACATGTGCTAGGTCCCCCTAAGTTGTTTTTTAATTTCCGATTTTTTTTTTCTTCGTAAAATTAGACCATTTTTTAATGGTTTAATTTGAAAATTTCAAATTGTAATAAAAGGGTGGTCTGGAGGCGGATTTTGATGTGGGGATGCTCGTTTTCACACTCAAAGCGTCCTCTTTACCCTAAGACCCACTTTTCCTATGTTTTGGGTGACTGTGTCGTCGTGTAGAGAATTCTTTCTTAAAGATGCGACAAAATGGCAAATAAATGCTAAAAAAATACATAATGACCCAGATATATATTTTTCATGGAAGAATGACCCATATATACATATATATTAATAAAAAAGTGATTTGGCATGTGCCAAATGAGTTGGCATGCCATCACATGTGAAGGGAGACCCCATGAGTTAAATAAATTACATGGTCTCAGAATGTCAAATCAAGTGATATGGCAATCATATCAAGGAAGGGCGAGTTATCCCATGAAACACGGGGCACATATCTCATTCAAGATGGCAAGTTTCCCATGTGGCGTCTTATGGTTTGATGGAAGGAGTTTCCAAGGAGGGTGGGTGCACCACTTGTAGAGGTGGAGACCACCTCATCACACAATTCTTATTTTGATCTTCAATCAAGGCTCCCAATCCCCCCAATCTCTCCCATAATGCGCCCTCCTCTCTATTGGAGCTAATGTGCACTCCTTCTCTCATTTTTGCTATAAAATCAAGGTTCATTCTCTCTTTTTGAGGAAGGTGTGGAACCTTTGCTCTCATTTGTAAGATATTTGTTGAGATTCTCTTGTGAATAAAAAGGATTTGGAGGTCTCATATGGTGTCCTTGGCTCAAAGTGGATGAGCATTGTTGCATGTGTGTATTGACGTAACTGTAGAACTACTCTTGCATGTTGCTTTATGCTTGTTAATCATTAGCATTCTAAAGGATTAGTGTTAATCATAATGAGTGAGTAAGATAGTTTCTTGCTCTTTTAAACAATTTATGTTCAAGAATAAGAATTTACATGCTTATAAAATTTTATGTATGCTCTCCTTTTCTTCAATATAGATTTTTTACTAATGATTTAACGAGTTTCTTGGAAAGTGTGAGGATCTCTTGTTCCAGTTTCTTTGCTTGGATTGAGGGGAGATCTCTTCTGTTTCTTTCATCCTCCAAGTCTTTTGTCAAAAGCAACATCGTACACTTTCAACGCTACTGTGAAAGACTCCATCGCCCAAGTTCCAAGGGCCTTCTTTTCCACCTTCTTTCTTCTTTCAAAGATTTAAATTGTTACTTGTTCTCATGCTATAGCTTAGATCTAAGTTATTTCTTAAAAGTTTCATTTAAAAATCAGACTTAGTCATATTTTTGCATGCTTAGATCTAAGTATTTGTTAAAGGTGGATTTGTCATCTAGATCTAGCAATAAGTCTCTTTTATGCAAGCTAGTTTAAGGTAAATCTTGAAGTTTTTGCAAAAGAGTTTTTATATTGGTTTAAAGTTTCATATTTATCAATTTAAAAGTGCTTCATTGGGTGCCCTCAAAAGCAAGCCAAGATCCTCAAAAGGACTTGTCCTTTTGATTCATTTCTAGTCATTTCTTAGAAGTAGATTAGCTTATAATTTTTCCATATTTTTTTATAGTCGCCCAAATCACTTTTAAAAGTGATTTTGGGCATTTTCTAACACTAATTTGCTCGCTGTCCTGTTTTACGTTTTAGCAGGTTTTGGTTTTTTTCGGTCAAAAAATTCAAGTTTGGGCCATTCTGGAACTTCCCGGGGCATCCCAACTTCATCCGACAATTTGCCTTTGCATTTTTTGTAAGCCTTTGGATCTAGATCTGTAAATATCCAAGGCATTTTTTTAAAGTTTATTGTAAAATCATAAATAAAAAGAAGAGCAAGTGGGCTATCCAGCGCTCACACCCCAACCCCCCAGGGGGGTTTTGCGTCATTGTGTGATTTTGCTTTTTTTTGCTTAGTTAGATTTATTTTTCATTTAATAAATTAAAGTAAGGTTAAAAATTAACTTTGAAGTGTCCGATCCAAATATCGGCCTTCAAAACACACTCAGGACATAGGAACACCTAATTTTCTTTTCGTAGGCAGTATACTTTGCATATCAAACAAGTTTTATTTTTTCAAGTATTTTTTCCAAAGTAATCAATACTAACCCACCACGCTCTACCGAAGTACCGAAAGGGAAAATATATTCATGGTGTAGTAATTAGTTCACTTTACTTTCATTCTTTGCTTTTGTTTAAAGTAACGAACTTGGCATTGCTTTCCTGAAGTATGCTCTCGCCGTCACATAAAGGGATTTGCCCGAGTATGTGATTGGATGATCAGAAGAGAGACTCTTTTCCTATAGTAATTGGTATAACACTTTACTTCAATCATTTGCTTTTTCACCACATCGGAATAAATATTTCGTTGCCAACTCAAAGTATGCTCTTTCCCTTTGTGGGCATTGGCATGGTCCTGGGGAAATCAGAAAGAGTTACAACAACTTCTTAATTTTTCACACTTAATTAAAAACTCATACTAATAAAATCAACAACCCCATACATTACGAAAATCTGACGTATCAGTCTTTGATATTGACTGGGCAAATTTTTCAAAGGAAGCGGGAACCACTGGATAGTGACCTCGGGATACCGTCAGACTGCACCCTCGATTGTTGTAGTGTTGGACACCTCCCAAATATTCTGATCCAGCCCACATTTCCAAGTGAGGAACCACATTTGTCATAATCCGGACATATTCCCAATACCTCACGGTATATTGGGAATCCCCTTTCCCTTAATCCACTCATCACCTTAATAAATTAAAAATGACCAAGAAGCACTTGCAAAACATTTACAATACAACAACACGCTATTTCAAATCCACTATTGGCATTGATATTGTTTATATTGTATTATTCTGTTGATCTTAATTTATATTTGCAAGTGATTTTTTCTTTCGGTTAACCTATTTCAAACTCCTAAACAACTTACCCATTGAAAACTACATCGCTTAAATAGCCTTAGTATCTCATAGGGACTATCCCCCTTGGCTTCGTTAGGAGTTCTTCCTAAACGGAGGAGTAAAGATCAAGTGACAGTACTTGACTCGAGACTTTCCCCCAAGGAACAGACCTAAGCGGCTTGAAGATTTCTGCTGCGATAACCCCCGGGTGGGTGTTCCAGTGGCAACAGTTACTTGACTTCAAGAAGTTGTGGCATGCATTCATTGGAGAGGATATGAGACTAGAGCAAGTCTCAACCAATTACAAGGATTAGGATGATGGAATAGATGTATCCCTCATTGGTAAGGTGAGGAGAGGAGGTAGGAAAGGAAGAATCGAGAGAGATCATAATGGCAAGGAAGAAGAATCAGAATCTTCATGACAAGGGAAGAAAGACTTGAGTCATATCAGCAAGTGAAACAAGCACGACCACTATGCTTCTTAGTGTCTTGAGAGGAAGAGGAGAAAGGATCAGCAACAACAGCAGCAAGAGTTTGAGGGGATGCAAAAGCTTCCATTGTGGACAATTTGACTACTAAGCTAGGTACCCACTTTGCCATCGTATCCAATATTTCCACGTACACATTTCCAGGGGTTAAATAGTATGTGGATAGTGGAGCTTCAAGAAATGATTTATGATAGAAATATCTTCAGCATATTTCAAGAGAAAGAGAGGGGAATTTTAAACTCCCAAACCCTAGGTGATTGTTGTCCTTATGTTCTCAACTAAACAAAATTGTTATTTAATTGCAAAAATTAAATTCTTCACATAGAAGCAATCGCACATATAACTGGGAAGTAAATAGAGGAAGCATAAACACAATACACAGGTAGTTACTCCTTCAAATCAATTTTTCATTACCAAATCAAATCTTACAAAGAAACTTCCACAAACTGTCAAACTAACAATTGTACCGTACACATAAAAATCAGATTTGCACACCTACCGAGATGATCTGCCTACTGAAAAACAAGAAAGATGCCTGATTTGGGTGGTCGTGTAGTGTTGCTCGTACAATTGTACACACTGTTACATACAACTGTACGACATTCCCATACAACTGAATGAATTTGTCCATACAACTGTATAGCTTCACCTGTACAAAACCTACCTACAAATTTCTGCATGTGTCCCAATTACAACTCCTATGCTGCACTCCAAACCTGCTCACTAATGAACAAAATCACCGCCCAACAAAACTTGTCTTTGAGTTTATGTGTGTATAAAACCTTTATCATGACCTGCCTTTATACTTGAGTTGAAACCCTAATCTATCATTGAGATGTACAATTGAGATTAGTCTTAAATCATTAATGTATAAAAATACACTTTATTAGGCTCAACAGCTAAATATAAGACTTTCACTTTATTATTAAAGTGAATTACAAAATAGACTTAAACTCGAACTACTTCGAGCACATTCACACTAAACTTATGCAAAATTTCTTGTCTGAACTACATACTTGACCACTCCCTCTTAGCGAGGAAGGAATTTTGCACCAATCCAAGTTTGTCTCTGAATGCTTCAAACTTCCTTTTGTTAAGGGATAGGTTAGAATATTTGCAACCTGTTGATCTTTGGGTACATATTGGATCTTTACATCTCCCTTTTGAATTTTGTCTCGAATGAAGTGATATATGATCTTAGTGTGCTTGGACCTATCATGAAACGTTGGATTCGCAATGAGTTGATACAACTTCGATTATCACAATAAATCACTGTGCGATCCAACTCTTGATCAAATAATCCTAGAAGTAACTTGCGAAGCCAAATGGCCTCAAAACTAGTAGTACTAGCTGCCATATATTTATCTAAAGGCTCAGAGATATTGACATCTACACGACCTTATTGACGACCATTGTGCGCCTATATGAGTCGGTCATTGACCATCTCCGCACAAATCATGGGGTATCCAACTTCATCTGAAGTACTTTTGGGGTTAAATAGGGTTGCCCTCTATCCCCCACATTGATTGGGATTTGTATTGATGTGTTGGAGGCCTTTCTTCACGAGCATATCTAGGACAGTGAAGGGTGTCTCCTTCACCGGGTTCTAATATCTATCCTACTCTTTGTTGACGATGTGGTCCTCCTCTCCTCATCCTTAGAGGGTTTACAAATAAAGTTAGATGCCTTAGCTTTTTTCTACGCCCTCCGACAGTTGACCATCAACCTAAGTAAAACCAAGGTTATGGTTTTCAACAGGTTGAAGAAAACTTCATACCTTCATTTCTTCTTCCGAGGGGAGGAGATTGAGATTACCAATACCTACACTTATTTGGGGGTACAGTTTTCAAGAACCCACTTCAGTTTATGATAAGCTTTCCAACCTTGGATCAACAAGGGATATAGATCCTTATCCCTCCCTGCGAAATAGTGCTTCCAACACCATTTCCAAGATATTTCATCCAAGATGAGCCTCATGTACTCCTTGATCTGGCCCACTGTTCTATATGTGTCGAAGATTTGGGGAACTTATTTACTAGAGTTGGATTGGGCCTTAGCCGAGAGAGTCCAAATTCTTCTTCTTTTTCGCATCATTATATGCACGTAGACGATACCTCAGCACATCATACTTGCAGAGTTTGGGGCTCAGCCCTTCCCGCTTGAGGCAATGTTCATAATGGTTTCCTTTTTGCATCGGATTCGGAGCTTCGTCGACTCAGTGAAGGGATGGGACCGGTACCCATATTTGGCCTACTGTTCTTCAGAGACCATTTCCCTTTCTAGTCCTTTGGGTTGGGCTAGAGGTTGGTCCATAGGGGTTTCAAATCTTCTAGAGTCAGTGGGAATTCATCTGTATCATCTCCCTCCTTTCGGATACTCCTTAGATACACCCGAGCACCTTCTACCCATTAGACAGGGGTTGAAAAGGATCATTGGGGATCACATATACATGCAATTCATCCAAATCACCTGGGTCAACCCTCAGGGAGGGTTGCACCCAAATATGGCCTTTTATGCTGAGCACTTCTTGGAGTTTAGAGATGGGCTCATTATTCGACCTCGGTATACACTCCGTCACTGGATGCATGTCCTTTACATTCCCTTAAGCCATTTTAGAGTGGGTTACCAGAGAATTTGGGTAGAGACAGACCACCAAATGGATCGATCAGACAAATCTGCCAGTTGTGCCATTTAAAGGATGTGGAGACCAAGGTGCACTTTATTTTTCGTTGCCCCATCTACTATGAGATCAAAGGGAGGTTCCATTTCCTGTTCAAAGAGTCTTAGACCCTCGCCGACTTCTTCAGATACCTCGATCGCCGATATTTGGCCTTATATATGCAGGAGGCCCTCAGGTTCCGAGCACATACTCTTCAACCTCACATCAGACCATATTCTATGCAAAGGATCACTTCACTTTTCACAATGATACCTTCAGAAAGGGGCACCAAGTGACCAACCGACACTAGTACAGATCCAGACTCTGGGTCAGTGCAGACTCGTAGTGCCCATTCCATAAGATCTTAACAAAATAACCATATCAAATTCCCTCCTAGGAGACGGAAAAGATCACCTAGTCCTAAGCGGCGGGCAAAATCCTCCATAAAACGGTGCAGTGGACAGTCCGGGCCTCCAACAGGGTCTTCTTCTTCTTCGGGTCAACAAATTTTATTTAGTTTTCTTCATTTAGCCTCGGATGTTAGGAGGAATAATTCCACTCCATAGTAGATCTAGGTGCTCTTGGATCTTCTCTCCTGCACATCTATGCCCGATTAAGGAATTTTGGGCTTGTGGTTTTGGTTGATGGTTCTCCATACTATATCCCAACTCGCATTTTCTGCTTTATTACACTTTAATTTATACTTCTTGTCTTTTATAGGAGGTCGTTTGTTACTCCCGCTTTGTAATGTCATCATTGTACTCAAAAGTCCCTTTGACCTACTTTTGTGGTCATTAGTTGGACATTAATAAAATAATCTTATCTTATCTATGTGTGCTAAGTTGAGTGCAATGGAAATATGCTTCTGGATTAATTAGGATATAATTATTAATCCCAAGCTAAAGCAACACCCTGAGGCACTCTTCCTGTCTAATGCACTGCCTACCCAATCTGTGTTTGTATACCCCTACAACTTCACCTCACTATCTCCAAGATATCTCAACCCATACTCCATTGTGCCCCTCATGTATCCGAAGCACGTGTTTTTCTGCCATCTAATGCTCCTACCTCGAATCCACTATGAACTAACACAAGGTGTTCACTACAAAACATATATCTGGCCTACTGTTCACCAAATACACCAAGGAACCTATCAACTGCCTGTACTACGTGTGATCCACCATATATGAATTTGAAGTTGTTACTTTCTTCATATTAGTGATCATGGGTGTGGACATAGGTTTGTAGTGTTCCATCCAAAATCTCTTCATGATCTCGACTACATACTTACACTACCCAAGGAAAATATCCCTTAGTCTCTGTTGAACCTCAAACCCAAAGAAGTAATGCATCATGCCAATGTCCTTCATATTGAACTCAATTGCCATATCTACCTTGAACCTTGCAATGAGCTTCTCTGAACCTGTAAGAAACAAGTCATCTACATAGAACACCAAAATAAGCAGATCAACCTCAACAAATATGAAATAGTAGTTGGGATCTACTTCACTTTAGGTGAATCCCATACTCTACAGGTATCCATTAATCCTGAAATACCATGCTCTCGGTTCCTACATGAGTACATATGAGGCATTTTTTAGCCTACAAACATGGGACTCCTTCCCATTGATCTCAAAGCCCTGCGGCTACTCTATGTACACTTCTTCCTCAATTGTCCCATTGAAGAAATTTGTCTTCACATCTATTTCATGTATCCTACATCCCAAAACATAAACTAAAGACATCAATGCTCTAATGGAAGTGTACCTAGCGACTAGAGGTAGTCCACTCCCTCTTTCTAGGAGAACCCTCTCACCACAAACCTCGCTTTGTACTTCTCTATGATGCCATATGTTGCATGTTTGATCTTGTAGAGCCACCAGGAAATAACTACTAATTCTCCCTCTAGTCTAGGTCTAGGCATAATGTCCCATATATCACTCTTCATGATGGAGGTGTACTCTTTCACCATGGCATCCCTCCAAACTTGTTAGGCTCCTACCTCTTGAAAACTAGAAGGCTCAAAATCTATGATGTTGCACATCAACTCCATGTAATTTGGAAACTTCTTCAAAGGTTTTCTCTCCCTGAATGTGCTCCTCGGAGCCTCAACATGCTCTTGAGCATCCCTTAATGTCTAAGTGAACCATTTAGTTTTCCTAACAGAACTAGTAGGAGCTGGTGACTCCTTTGTTGTGCCTGAAGGTTGCTTCCTGGAACTGGAATTCACTGACCCTAGCTAAACCTTCGGAGCTTCTTGATCCCCATCCTTTGTTACTGGAATAGGCTCATGAGATTTCCTGGATGCAAAGTATTCCTCAAACTTTACATCCTTGGTTACAACTATCTTTCTCTACTCTAGAATAAAAACCTTGTAGCCCTTTGAAGTCACACTGTAACAAAAAAACACACCCTTCCTCTTGGAGGGATCCAACATGGTCCTCTTCTCTAATGGAAAATGGATATAAACTAGACAACCAAAGAATAAAAAATGACTCACCTATGACTTCACACTAGTGAATGCCTCCTTTGGTGTCTTTTCCTCCAAAATCCTGTGAGGACACCTGTTCTAGATGTAGAATATTATGTTGCATGCTTCTGCCCATAGAAACATTGACAAATCATGTTCACGCATCATGACCTTAGTAGCCCTTATGATAGATAAGTTCTTCCGTTTTGCAACCACATTCTATTGTGGGTTGTACAGAACAATGAATTCCCTCTTGATTCCTACATCTTTTCATAAACCCTCAAACTTATTGAAGGTATACTCATCCTCATTGTCCGATATCAAAATTTGATCGTCTTCCCTATTTGATTTTCGACTAGAGCTTTGAATTGTTGAAACTTGCTAAATACCTCATCCTTGGTCTTCAAAAAGTAGATCCAAGTTTTTTGAGAGAAGTCATCAATGAAGGAGACATATTACATGCTTCATGTGGCTAATGTTACTGACATCAATCCATATACATTTGAATGCTCTAGGTCTAGAATCCCCTTGGACTTGTTCTCGTTGATTGGAAAAGAAGCCTTGGCATGCTTACCAAATGTGCACCCTCTACATAGTCCCTGCTGCTCAATGTTGAACTTTGGAAGACCTGTGAATATCTCCCTCAAAATAGGTAGTGCATGATGATGCAAGTGCTCCATCTTCTTGTGCCATAACTCGCACAAGTTGTTTGTGTTATGAACTAGGATTGAATAGGTTCGCTCTGTAACCTATGTAAGTTTTCTTTCCTAACCTCAATCACTTGAGTTGATTCTGGGATAGACTCCTTCAGTGTGATAAGGACTTGTTGGTTCTTGAACTCTAGTGCAAAGACTTTATCTTCAATAACCAAAAATGAAAGCAAATTCTTCATGGGACCTAGAATAAACACCACATCATCAAAGTCTAAAGAGTTACTTGATTGGAGTTGGAAAGAAGTGGTACCAACTCCGGTTACTGGATACTTGGCATCATCGCCAAGCTCAACCTAAACTTCTAAGATTTTCTCTTTTATACTTGAAAATAATTCCCAAGTTGATGTCATATGTCTAGATGCTTCACTATCCATATACTCAGTGTTCCTCGGAATCGTGTTGGAAGAAAAACAAGATACCATAAATCCTTCTCAAACTTAGAGGCAAACTCGTTCTTTTAAGTTCCAGCAGAGGTTATTACTTGATCCTATTATTGCTTCGCTTTCCCTTCTCCAAACACTGTGATGCATAATGACCTTTCACTTAAAACATGTATTCAAAAGATGTAGAAAATATGGCATTTCCTTAAATCCAGCTAATTCTGTCCTAGGTATCGATGAAGGAAAGCTCCTAGGACATATCATTGTTGCACGAAATTGCAAGTAATCAGTGCTCCCCGGTGTATCGTGACAAGGGACTAATTGCCTCTCGTGGATCCTTGAAATATGGCGGTGGTGAGTTTACCAATCACCTGCAGGTTTTGGTGTAACGACATCCTTACTACCAACAATTGGTATTAGAGCTAGAGGTCACGAGTTCAATACACACTCGGCTCGCATTGAGGGGGAGATTGTTGCACGAAATTGCAGGTAATCAGCGCTCCCCGGTGTATCGTGACAAGGGACTAATCACCTCTCATGGATCCTTGAAATTTGGTGGTGGTGAGTTTACCAATCACCTGTGGGTTTTGGTGTAGCGACAACTGTACTACCAAGAATCATTTCCAAGGACGGGGTCAAGGTTGATACCGAGAGAATAGAGGCAATTAAGAAAATACCTTTTCATAAGAATGTTAAAGCCATCCAATCTTTTAATGGACACATCAACTTCATTAGAAGATTCATCCCTAACTTGGTTGAGCTAATGAAGCCTATGCAAAATCTATTGAAAAAAGATGCCAAGTTTGTATGGACAGATGAGGGAAGGGAGGCTTTCTCATGTATAAAAAATGCAATCACAAGATCGCCTTTACTAGCCATCCCAGACTACGCAAAGGACTTCATGATATTCTCCTTTGCATCTGAAGATACCATTGCAAGGGTTTTGCTCCAGAAGAACCACGAAGGCTTCGAGCAACCTATTGCTTTCATGAGTCGTGCTTTACAAAACTCATAATTAAAATATACCACCATGGAGAACCAGGCTTATGCCTTGGTCAAATCATTGAAACATTTTAGGACTTATATTGGGTATTCTAAAGTCATAGGTTATGTTCCCCATGTTGCAGTAAAAGATATCTTGTCCCAACAAGATTGCTTAAGAATAAGGGGGACACGGGTGTCAAAGATTCAAGAGTATGACTTAGAAATAAAACCCACCAAGCTCATCAAGGGACAAGGTCTCGCTAAAATGTTAACTCAAAAGAACGAGGAAGCCATAAGAATGGTTTGTGAGAACAGTAGGTTTGAGCCAGTCATGACCCCATCATTACAGAACCTTGAAAACCATTGGTATTTGAACATCATTTATTTTCTTCTTCATATTACTTGCCTAGATCACCTCAAGGATCATAAAAGACGGGCTTTAAGGTTGAAAACAACTAGGTATTGTCTCACTCAAGAAGGTTTGGGTTGGAGGAACCCAGACGAGATAATACTTAGATTTGTGAATGAGCAAGATTCCAAAAGAATCTTGGTTCAATTCCATTCAGGATTTTATGGAGGCCACTTCGTAGCAAATACAATTGCCCACAAAATCCTCTAAGCAGGTTACTACTGGCCAACCCTCTTCGTAGAAGTGCATAAGTATGTTATGTGTTGTCGAGAGTGCCAACTCTTTACTGGGAAGCAAAAATTGGTAGCTCTTCCCCTCACGCCAGTAGTGGTCCTTGCCCCCTTTCAGCAGTGGGGGCTGGACTTCATCGGTCAGTTCAAGGATAATTCAAGTAACATATTTACTTGGATCCTTACAGCTACCGGTTATTTTACAAGTGGGTATAGGGCACACTCACCAAATCAACCACTGAGAAAGTTGTTATCGATTTCCTTGAGGATAAAATCATCGCAAGATTTGGTATCCCTCTTAAAATAACAACGGATAATGCCAATGCTTTCAACTCCATTGATATCACTTCCTTTTTCTTCAAGTAAGGCATTACCCTATCTCATTAATCCAATTATTACCCCCAAGGAAATGCACTTGCTGAGTCCACAAACAAAAACTTAATGAATATCATCAAGAAAACTGTGGGGAATAATAAGAAGGCATGGGATAACCATATCAAGTATGCACTTTGGGTTGATCGAATCACCAAGAAGAATGCTACTGGGAAATCTCCCTTTGAACTCGTATATGGTTTCACAATTGAGTTTCCCATCAACATGCAAATACCAGTGTTTCGAATGATTATTGAATATGGTTCAGAAAGAGAGGAGATGGAGCAGAGAGTAAATCAGATTATTGAGATGCATGAGAGCATAAGGGAAACCTTAGATCAGAGTTTGAGACATCATGAGAGTATGAAAAGTACCTTTGATAAGTCATCCAAGCCTAGACCTTTCCAAATTGGGGACATAGTCCTCATGTGGGATAAAAGAAGAGACAAGTCGAGCAAACACGGGAAATTTGATAGCCTCTGGAAGGGGCCATTTATCATTCACGATTTTGCCGATACAAATTCCTTTCTGCTCAACAACATGGAAGGAGAAATGTTGAACCTACCAGTAAATGGACAACATCTGAAGTTATTCTACAACAGTGACACATAAATGCCCATGGGGGCATTTCAGGGCTTTTCTAAACCCTCTCCTTTTGTCTTTTATGTTTTGTACATTATTTCTGTATATTATTTTTGTATAATATCTCATGTACAATAGTTTTTTCATACTTCCAGTTTCATGAACATGTCAAGTGTTCATCATCAATGTTCAGAAGTTCATAAGACTTTTTCAAGGCCAATTTTGGCCCCTTTTGTAATAATTGCATGTCCAGAACCCCATGGGGGAATTGTAATAAGTTGGTCTAAGCATGGTAATTTTGTAAAAGGCTTGGCCTACCTTAGGTTTAACTGTCAAGGGGATAGTCTAGAGTGTTTTTTCTTTAGAAATTATGCGTTGCACTTCAGTGGCGTATAATTCCTAAGTTTTTCACTCACACCTCTAATGGTGGTCGAACCTAGGGAGGTTATTAAAGTCTACGTGTCTATGTATCTTTACATGCTAGCCATCAATAATAAATCGTATGGACATGCACTAGGTCCCCTAGGAGTTTGATTTGATTCTGATAAAAATAATTTTTTTTCGTAAAATTATATCATTTTTTAATGGTTTAGTTGGAAAAATTCAAAGTGTAATAAAAGCATGGTCTGGAGGTGGAATTTGGCGTAGGGATGCTCGTTTTCACGTTCAGAGCATCCTCTTTAACCTAAGACACACTTTTCCTAGGTTTCGAGCGATTAAATTGTCATTTGTGGCATTTCTTCTTAAAGACGTGACAAAACAACATTTGAATGCTAAGTGTGCTACAAAATGCACAAGACAAAAAATTGGAAAATCCAAAAAATGATTAAAAAAAGGTTGGAAAAGGTGGCAAAGTAACTTCTTATGATGTACGACCTCACTAAATGGTTAAAGCATGGTTTAAAAAATCAAAATATTAATGTGGTGAGTGATATCTATGCCGTCGGGAGCACGGAGTGGGAGCGAAGCGAAAAGCAGAATTTTCAAAATCTTTCGGGGTGGGAGCGTTTTTTTATATGATATATATTTTTATATATTTTGATGCATATGCCAACAAAACCATGTGCATCCATCATAATTCAAACCATTATACACAAATATGCAAAGTTTCTTATGTATATAGCAAGTAAGAGTGCATACAACCAAAATAATACCGAGTGTAATCCATATTTCAACCAAAGTACATCAATAAATAGGCTATAAACTAGGGATTCTTCAAAAACTAGTTTTGAGGCCACCAACATTAATCTGAACAATTAGCACCAGCAACATCAAGGTACATAGAGGGGTTGATGTGTTTGATTGAATGCCTATCCCATACCCTCATACATGATAGAATCCAATGGAAACATTGCAATCCTGAAATCCTAAAAATTGTTAAGTCTGTTGAATTTTGAATGGGATAAAAAATTCTACTTTTGGCGTTTGATGTCCGATGAGGTTGGAACTACTCTCAAACATCCTGAAACAATTAATGGTAATGTTAAAAATTTAATTAAAAGGATAGAAAATGAAAGATAAGGAGAATGTCAAATTTTACTTTAAGAATTTAATATTACCATTTAAAGCCACTGATGATTACTAAGGTTAGGTTTTCTAAGCCAGAGCACCCATTAAATTGTCATTTGTGGTATTTCTTCTTAAAAACGCGACAAAACAACATTTCTTCTAAGCCAAAGCACCCATTAAATTGTCATTTGGGCATTTCTTTTAAAGGTTTGTATAATAAAGAATTCTACATATAAACCATAATGAGGAATCTTGGAACATAGAGTTGTCTACCTCTTTGGATACCATGCGTGAATGAGAAGAAAAAATTAAAATAAATGCTAACCAAATGTAAAAATAGAATGTATGAGGAGTAATTCAATAAAAAGTAGGATTGTATAGGCATAATAAATGGTAAATAGGATAAGCCTAAATTTAAAGGTAAGATAATTTCAAATTGACATGAGTGTTATAAGCAGATAAAAGAAAAAAATTAGTTTTAAAATTCTTTTGTACCACATTTTTTGCTACCACGGGCAAGCATAAGCGGGAGATATCAATATAACGTTGAGCATTCTAATTTTAATTTCTAATGAATTTCTCGAAAAGAGAAGTCCAATAATTGGAAAAATTGTAGAATAATATGTCACAACATTTGAAAATATGTATTTTCACATAAATGTTTTGTAACCATGGAACTAATAACTACAATTCTAACTTGAAGGTTCTTTTTACTTCTAGAATCTTGAGGCTTGGAGAGGCTGAGGGTTTTGAACTAGGTGCTCCTGGATAATAGAGGGTTTTGAACCAGGTGCAGATGCGTTCCTTAACAATGGGATTTGAGACCTGGGAAACCAGAGGGGGGCTTCTGTAAAATTGTTGACGGTTTATAGATAGTAGTTCACATAACCGGGGAGCTCTAAATGGGTACACGGACATGGCATGGAGGTTTTAATTCCAATTTCATTCACCATATCTAAACCTTGTTTTTTCCAGGTGGCCTGGAATATTCGACGGTTGCGATCCATGATACAACACATGCTCTCTGACAGACATATGAGTTAAAAATGGTTGTTAACCCCCAAAACGATAGGGATAGTTTGTCAAATGAATGGTGGGGGGGTGTGCTCAAGTCGGAGGAGGAATACAAAGCCCGCCAACTTTCCCACTCTAAGAAGGTTCTCTCTCCCTGCATTGTAGATTCGGGGGGGAAAATCTCTCCTAACGTCTTGGGAGAAAGCGACATCTCTCCTGCTCTTGTGGGAACCATGGGTTTGTCGGGGAATGGCTCGACAGAGCATGTGAATCTGTTGCCTCCAAATGAGGGACATGCCTTCAATAGTGGAAAGAATACTACACAGAACATGCGGAACCCTAGACCTAGATTCCGTAATGGAAAGCTAAAAAAACGTCTGGATGGTCGGAATATGCTAATGGACAAAAATTTTGGCCTGGAAGGGATAGTTGCCCTGTCGGTTAAGGCTCTAGTAGGCAAGTTCAGCTATAAAGCCATGAACCCAAAAGAGATTGAGACATGGGTCGGTGGTGTCTGGGCTCCAATGGTGGGGTATCGACCTGACATTATTATCTGCTCCAACAGGAGGTATTGCTTCATTTTCAGAAAAGAAGTGCATGCATCCCTAATTCTGGAGAAAACGTGGATTAGAGGTAACGGTAGCTTAATGCTGAAGCATTGGTATTTAGGGTTTGATCCGGTAAAAGAGAGGATTCGATATTGACATCTCTGGGTCCTCCTGCCAAAATTTCCCCTTCCCATGTGGAACAAGCAAGCTTTCAAGGCGGTAGGTGACCATCTGGGTCGTTTCTTACACGTATCTGAAGCGATGTTATCAACTATGGATCGGCGTGTGGGGAGAATGCTGGTGGAAATTGACATGCAAAAGGGTCTCTTGGATATATTAGAGATCTCTTGGAGAAACAAAACATATTGCCAATCCCTTGACTACTGGGGCCTCCCTTTCAGATGCTCTCGATGTAAGGAGGTTGGACACCTCTGGAGACAGTGTCATTCTGGCAGCTCAGGATCTGATCCTGATAACTCTACTGAGGAAGTGCAGTCTTGGTCGTCAGAGGACTATCTCTCGTCGGAGGAAGACCTGGAATCTGGTCATGTCACCTTTCCGGTTATTTCTCCCCCACTAGCGGATATGGTGTCATCTTCTGTTTTAATTGGTAAGCTAAAGTCACAAAACCCTCTTTTTGTCTCACAGTTATCCGAGGATGAAATTAAATACATTATATCCTTAGAGGCTAAGGGAGACTGCTTAGGGGAGAACTGCATTGGGGGAGGGCCTTAATTTTATTTGGGTACTGAGATCCCTCCATTTGAGCCACCCTTGGGTGGCCTGCCGATCCCTGTCATCACTCCGGATCCTGCTGATTGGGGAGACACTCATCCTTGTCCACCTGTGGGGGTTGACCCTCTTTCTGACCCACCTGAGCGGGTTGTATCCTCTCCCCCTTGGCCTATGATTCCTACTTCCCATATGGAGTCTGATCATCCCATTGACAAGAAGCTCGATGTTGTTGGCTCTTCAATTCTGACCTCTTCTCCTAACCCTCCTCTTTTGGTACCCCAAATCCATTCTTCAAACTTTATGACTGGGGAATCTTCGATGGGATGTCTTGGGGAGGTGAATCTTCCTTCGTCGGAGGTCCCGGTTGGCCATTTTTCCCCGCCTGTTGATACTCCATCTTATGCTGCGGTCCTTAAAAAATCCCCTCTGTGTACATTCATTGGAAATCGACCTGTGTCGATTGCTTCATCTCCTGAGTTGGATGGTAATGGCAAGCTCAAGTTGATGGTGGAGCAAATATCAAAGGGTGGACGTGTAGGAGGCTTGGCCATGGATTTTTCACCTATCAAAACTTGGAGTTCTCGAAAAAAAAAGACTAACCCGATTCTCTCTGCAACTTCCGAGGAGCCACTTTCAGTCAGTTCTACTTCTCATTCTAGGGCGCTTAGAAGCTTGAAATCCCTCGCAAGGGTTAAGAAATGATCTTCCTCTCACTAAATATTAGAGGGATTGGGGGACCTCAGAAAAGATCTTCCCTCAAGAGACTTCTCGATCTTCGAAATCCGGATATTGTGTTTTTACAGGAAACCATTGCTAGTGCTGATAAAGCTGGACATTTCTTTAAGATTCTGAAAAAGGACTGGGTCATTTGCTCGGTGGACGCGATAGGCTAGTCGAGGGGCCTTCTATGTGCTTGGAACCCTCGTGTATTTACCTTGGAGGCTCATCATATCCCTTTGGGGATTTTATTGGAAGGCCAAATTTGTGGCTTTTCTAGGAAAGTTCACCTAATCAATGTGTATGCGCCGTATGAAAATATGAAGCAATTTTGGTCTCAAGCCCTGGATGGTGGATACTTGAAGCTTAATAACCTTTGTATTGCTAGTGACTTCAACCTTGTATTAAGTGATGCTGAAGTATGGGGCTCCTTGGGTAAACTTGACCCCCTCTGTAACTTTTTTCAGCACTTCTTTTCGGCCGCTGGTCTACTTGACATTTCTCCTTTGACTGTGGAACCTACATGGAAGAATGGTCGTGTGGGTGATAGATTGGTGTCTAAATGCTTGGATAGATTTATGATGACGGATCACTTGAGATCTTCTTTCGATCGTTATAAAGCTTGGGTGGACTATGATCCCATCTCTAATCATCTTCCAATCTACCTTGAACTTGATTTTGTCCGGGGAAACAAAAATTACCCTTTCAAATTTAACCATCATCTGTTGAACATGGAAGGTTTTAGTGATTTTGTTAAATCTGTGTGGTTGGCCGATGTATCGGATTCTAATGAGTCCCCATCCTTTAATCTGGTTAGAAAATTGTCGAATTTGAAGGTTCAGATCAGATCCTGGGAAAGACTAAAAAGGAATTTGGATTCTGCTTCATTGGATGAAATTACCACAAAAATGGAATCAATACATGTGGCCAGCATTGCTGGTAACTCTTCGGCAAAGCAGCTGGATGATTTTCAGCTATTGGAAAAAAGAAGGATTAATTTGTTAAAGCTTGATGAGGCCAAATGGAGGTTAGAAAGCCGGGCAACATGGATTGCGTTGGGGGACCAAAATAACAAATTTTTTCATAGATATGCTGACAGTCGCCGGATTATCAATTCCATATGGTCTATAAAGCAGGGTGATGGTGCATCGATTGCTTCGCAGTCGGACTTACTTTTGGCTGCTTATTCCCATTTTTAGGCTTACTACAATTATGACTGTGAGGCTTCAATAAATGATCAGTTCCAGGTCATAAGAGAGCTCCCTAGACTCTTTATTGAATCTGAAGGTATTGACACTTTTAAGCCGGTTACTCTAGTGGAAATACATAAAATACTGAAGAATTTCAGTCGGGACAAGAGCCTAGGTCCAGATGGCTGGACCTCAGAGCTTTTTTTGGATTTTTTTGACATCATGGGTTCCGAGATTTTGGCAATGGTTGAGGAAACCATGATTACAGGACAGGTTTCGGTGGCACTAAATTCAACTTTCTTAACTCTCATCCCAAAATCTTCAGTGCCGGATTCCTTTGATGATTTTTGGCCCATATCTCTATACAATTTGGTATATAAAATTATTGCAAAAGTTCTGGCAAATCATTTAAAGCTTGTCCTATCGAGGGGAATTTCTGCTGAACAAGCGGGTTTCCTAGAGAATAGGCAGATTCTTGATGCCATTGGCTTGACCCAGGAAACCTTACATAGTATCAAAGTCAAGAATCTTCCCGACATTGCTCTTCAATTAGACTTGGCAAGAGCTTATGATAAGGTGCATTGGGGTTTCCTCCTGTTTGCTCTCATTCAGATTGGTTTGCCATGGGACACCAGGAAGTGGATAATGGGTTGCTTAAGCTCTGTACACTATGGGGTGCTCATCAACGGTTCTCTGACGGAATTCATCGAAATTTCTCGTGACCTTCGATAGGGGTGTCCCTTATCCCCACTCTTATTTCTGATTGTAATGGATGGACTTAGCAGGCTGTTAAATGAGGCGCTGGAGCATAAGGTTATTTCTGGTATCAGGGTTACAAAAAATTCCAGGGTGACTCACCAGCTCTTTGTAGACGATGTCATGCTCTTTGGGAATGATTCATTGAATGAATGGAAGGCCATCAAAATGCTTCTTGATCTCTTCTGCAGGGCCACTGGGATGGTTATAAACTCATCCAAATCTGTCTTCTTGCATCATAATATTGACTGTAAGATTCTTGCAGACATTGTCAATTGTTTTCCTGTGCAGGTGAAATATCTTACACTTGGAACCATTTACTTGGGCTACCACTTAAAACCAAACAATTACAAAACTTGAGATTGGTACTGGCTTCTCCAGCGTTATGACAAGAGAATTCATCTATGGAGTTGGAAATGGCTCTCGATTGGGGGAAGATTGACCTTAGCAAAGTCTGTCCTTCAAAATATGGCGGTTTATTGGCTATCTTTATGCAGGGTCCCAAAATCTATTATCTCAGCTATTAGAAGAAAAATTATGAATTTCATTTGGGCTGGTTTGGATAAGCCAAAGATTCATCTATGCAATTGGCATCGTATCACAACTCCGAAAGCTTGTGGTGGCTAGTCTCTGAAGAACCTTAATGTTTTTTCTGACGCCCTCCGAGCTAAATCTCTATGGAGACTTCTCACGGTGGATAGTTCCTAGCGTTCAATATGCAGAGACAAATATTTCAAGGGCAAGTCGACGGTTTAGTGGCTGAGATCGACGCTTGGGCATGGTAGTGGTGCCTCTGCAATATGGTCCAAATTGGTCTCGGCTCGACCTATTATCCTCAGGTGGTTAGCTTGGCAGCCTGGTAACGGCCGATCCATAAAGCTTGGTGAGGACCTGATCATTGCTGGGCCTCTTATATATATATTTATCTCCATTTCTCCATGCTTTCCTTCGAGCTAAGGGGTATTATCTTCTGTCTCACATTGCAAAATTTACTCCTCTGGCTTTTGGGCCAACGGTTTGGTTGAGTGCGGATCAGCTGGGGCTTGTGGGAGACATGGCTTTGGAATGGACCACCTTTTAACAGGGTCTGAGTTCATGCTGTCTACGACTAACAGAGTTGGATGCTTGCCTGTTGTGGTCGTGGAACACCCAAGATGGTCGAGTGACGACCAATCTTGCATACAATTCTATCATGGCGACTACACAGGGTGCATTTCGGTGGTGGCACATTGCTTGTTGGAATTGGCTTCTACCTCCGAAACTCAAGATCTTTATTTGGCTATCCCTGGAAAATAAACTGCTCACATGGGATAACCTGCTCAAAAGAGGGTTTATTGGCCCAAGCGTCTGTGTGTTATGTGGGATTGAGGCTGAAACGATTGATCACATTTTCTATCATTGTACATTTGCAACTAGTCTGTGGCGCGAGATGCGATCCATCCATTCTGATATGGGTGTTTGGAATGGGGATTCCATTGAAAATTGCCTTCGGAATTGGATTCAGTTTAACCCTCAGTATATTTCATTGGCTGTTTATATTCTATGGGAGTTATGGCTGGCTCGAAACAAGCGAATTTTTGATGGACGAAAGACTTCACTTGCTTGGCTGGCTCGGAAGTTGGTAGCACTCAACTCAGCCAACACTGGTTTTTCTCTGTCTTGTCATGATCATGTGGATAGAGTGCGTCCTCCTATCATACTGAGGTCTGATCTTTTAGCATTTTTTGATGGGGCGTCCCAACTGAGTGGAGCCATTTGCGGGGCAGGTGCAGTTATCATTCTTGATCATGTTCACATCTACAAAATCTGGATGAACGTGGGTAGGGGATCCAACACAAGAGGTGAACTTCTCGCCCTTTGGATCACTCTTTTTTTCTCCAAGCGCAAATCAATTCCTCTCATGCAGATCGTTGGTGACTCCAAGACTATTATCGGCTGGGCTTGTGGCCTCGACTCTCTTCATTCATTGGCGCTTTCCTCATGGATGGATATGGTGATTTCTCTCTTAAATGACTTCCGGCATCTGTCGATCAACCATATTATTCGGGAGCTCAATTCCGAGGCTGATTTGCTATCAAAGCGGGCTCTGTCTGAGTCCGGTGGTTGTATCCATTTTGAGTATTGGTCCCACTCTCTCCTCTCTTCAAGTGGGAGTTTTCCTCTTTCTGCCTCCTCCTGTTGGTAGGGGTGTTTCTTTTTGGGTGAGGAGTTTTTTACGGCTTTACTTCCTGTTGCTTATTTCCTTTTCATCTTCTTATTCATCATTATTTTTTTGGCTGACTTCTCTTCTCAAGAGTGACATGGGATGCCCTTGTGGCCGTCATCTCTCTGTATTTATGGAACCTTTGGCTACTGTGGACATTTCTGTCGTGATATTTGCACTGTCTTGGACTTGCTGGTCGGGTTGTGCCCTTCTCCATGAGGAAGTTGTTTGAACACTTTCATATATTTTTATACAAAATATAGCTATTTTTCTGTTGAAAAAAAACTACAATTCTAACCAAAACTATACTACTAATAACTACAACTCTAAAAGTCTAATATGACATATAGCAATTTTTTTAGAGGAAAATATTTTTGTTCTCTCCAAAAGTTAATTTTTTTTTAAGTTTTAGAGAAAAATTATATTAATATACAGTAAAATACAAGCATGAGAAACATGTTGTTAGGGTGACTGAAGAGAAGCTGGCCCCCTTATTAGTTCAAAATGGGTAGAGACTATCGACCACCGACCTGTCCTTGTGTGGGAAACTAGGCCACCAAAATTTAAAGTTCAAAAACCCGCTCATAGTCGCGATTTCAGGCATACAGTAATCCTTTGCAAAATAATTCAAGAGGAGCTGCCTAGTAGTTGACATAAATAGAAAACTAACTGAGCTAATTATCAGATGGCGTCTTTTGAAATCCATGGCCAAAACAAAAAAAGAGAGAAAACGGGAGAACCTGAGAATACTTGGGAGGGCGATTGGGAGAAGCTTCTTCTGGTTTTTCCTCTAGAATTGGACAACAGTAAGTACCTGATTCGAAGGAGAAATCTTTGGGATCCTTAGAGAGATGAGGAGTAGTCTTGCTAAACAAAGAGTGCCGTTCCAGATTGCAGGGTTCCACATGCTTTCATTGTTGAACACTTGATTGTCAATTTCTTCCATCGCCCGCGCTTGGTGAGGCTCCTTCCCATACGACGGTTCCTGGTGATGCAAGGGATCGAGTGTAGGAGCAAGACCTCCCGAAGAAGAGGAGCGAACAGAGGAGGAAGGAGACAGAGAGGATTTTCTCTTCGTCAAGCCACCAAGAGAGCGTAATAACGATTGAGCCAGCAGATTCTTTACCTTACAGTAATTCTTCCTGTGCGTCCATGCTCGATGCCCAATGAGCTACTGAAAAACCACTTCTTCCTCCCAATCATCTAGCATGCTTCTCAGGTGCCTATGGACAGAGCTGTCATATCTGCCCGTTGATGAGCCTTTAAGTCCCAAGCGGTCCGAGCGACGTCTTCCTCGACAAGGAGCAGCTCGTGGTCGTTTGGACATGATTGCTTCACGAGGCCAAGCTAACAATCTCATACAGAGCAAACAAAACCTTGTGAATCAACAAAAACCAGAGCAGGGAGGCATGAGCCGCTCCGAAGAATTCCTTTCACGAAATCTCCTTGTGGGAATGTAGCAGGAGAAACGCATAGAGCCGACCCCATACCAGAGATAACCAGAACTGAAATGATAGTTTCCATTTGCCAACAGTGCCCAAATCCCACACAGAATCAACATAATTTCCATAGTACTGAGCCACCTCCTTTGCTAGGTTCGAAAGGCCAAGCGACTAAATGGCCTTGACCTTGTTAAATGCGGGGATTTAATGCACATGGGAGGTTTCCATAGGGGAATCCATGTGGTGTGGAGCTGGCACCCTCCTCCCAGCTCCCGCACATGCTGATAGATGACAGATGTCACCCGCATCTGGGGTTCTCTCCGAAAGTTCTTGCAAGAACCTCTCTAATTCAATTGGTGAAACACCATAGGAAGATGAACCTCTCTTTCAATATTTTTCTATTTCTGGATTGAGGAAATTTAATGTCTAGAATTCCACTTAAATCTAGATCTCCATGCACAACATCTATTATTTTTCATCTTTGTCAGTCATATATTTAAGCATTGGAATGTCTCCTAATGTATTAGAACATGCATGTTGGAAAAATAAAATTGAAAATAGTCATAACAAGACAAATAAAAGGAAATCCTAATCCAATTATGTACACCTTCATAGAGGGGTAGGGTATGTCTACAATTATGTAGATTTTAGTAGCCAAATTCTATCTGGGAGCTTCTGGACTCGCCTGAACACTCCCGAAACTTCTCTCCAGTCTATCCTATAAATATCTCATATCCGATTTCACTCTTCAGTGATCATTTTCAAGCTTGATTCTGTGTAAACGTGAACTGAAAAACACTACATGTATCAACGAAATGGGCGTAGACATTTTCAGCACAATTAATGGCGATCTATACGAAATCATTGCAGTCGACTAGCAAGAAATCCGCGAAGCTCTTATCATGAAAGCAGCTCTTCCTGGTACGTTCAATATCTTTGCTTTCTTCGCTATGTTACCCATAGTTTAACCTACAAATTTCAACCCTGGCCATTTTTGGTTATATTTTCTGCTCAAGACCGTCCCTGGACATATTTTCTGCTAAAAACCTTAATTTTATTTTGCAGGGTTGAAAAGAGAAAATGTGAAGATCATATGCATAGTGGCGTCATGGAGATCACCGCGAAGCATCCAGACAAGATCAGTGTTGACAAGGACGCCACATGGCACCTGCGGGAACGTCCTATATCAGGTATGTGTGTGTGGCGCCTTGCCCTACCGTTGGATGTTGACGTCGATGTTGTGAAGGCTTCCCTAGGCGTTGATGGAGTGCGTTCAAATTTGAACCCTTCATAGAAGTGTAAAGTTAAAATTGCCCTTAAAAAAATAAATTAAAATCCGAATTTTATCCGTGTAACGCCCCCTTCCATCACTCCCGTGCAAGGAAGGAAACATTAACCAAACTACTGGGCTTTGGGCAGACTTAGCCCCAATATTTTTACTCATAGATGCATGAAAATTTAAAAGCTTATGTGTGTAGAGTTAAACTGAATATAAACACAGCGGAATAAACATACTAGTAAGCACACCAACAGTAATGCCTAACACATATATATATATATCACAACAGAGGATGATTCAGCATATAGAGATTCAATCGCATTACAATGCCATGCATGAATTCCAAATTAATATAATCAATTCATTTCATTAAACATGGACAATTTAACATATTACAGAACACAAAATGCAAATAATTTATAATACACAGAACACTTATCTTGAGAAGTAGATGTCCAACAACTGGTTACGTGAAGGCAACGTTCCTCACAACCATAGATCTCTATCCAGCTTATATTCTTTCAGCTGAGAGATCACCCCCGAGCTGGGATGTGTATCCACTAAGGAGGAAATAGCTGGGTTCACTCACAGCCATGGTTTCGGTCAAGCATCCAAGAAGATAGAGGAGGGTAACGCTAAGCCAGCGAGCTCAACCATAGAGCTACAGGCATCTCAAGTGAGCTCAACAGTTAGGCACCCACATTGCCTACCACATCCAACACAAGGAAGATCCCCTTCTCTGTTACACAGTCCCTTAGGAAACTCTTCCCTCCAGTGCTCTTCAGGATGGGCATAGAAAGGTCCAGCTACTAATCTTTGAGATCCTAGCCTTCACTGGGTTTATCAAGCACACCCAACCTTTGCATAGTCATTCCCAACTGGATTTCTCACCATTCTGCTCACCAAATACTCAAATCCGTCACTGGTTTTCTGAGCTGCAAAAACTGGGTTTTCCTATTGATTTCGGGGTAGCTAATCCTTCCAAATTCGCCCCAAGGTTCATGCTGATGGATTCCCTATTGGATTTCCCTATCCCATGCCAAATCTGGGCGTTTTTGGTCTTTCAAAATCTGGATTCTCTCAAGGTCGCGATTTTCTGGTTCTCTCACTGCTGGCACTCGTTTTTTGGATGCAGAATGATGCTAGGTACTTCGACAATGGAATGGGGATCAGATTGAAGCCCCCTCCCATGAGGTTGAGTGACTTCTTGCACAAGCAAACAGAGCCCATGCCCACCCATACGAATTTCAGGGATGCCCATGCTCCATGGAAGCCATGGGCTGAAATCTCAACCACTTCCTTACAACATGCATTAATGTCACCTAGGGAAGTCAATGGGTTCTCATAATGACAAATGACAGCCTAGGGTTTAGTCCCATAGCCCCCTCACCACTCCCTAGTGGATACACGTGGCCCCTTCTCATTCGTTACCTCCATAGCCAGTTTTGGTATTTCATTTCAATATTAAATATTTACATCAATTTACAATATCCCATGGCTTAATAGCACGCGGGTAACAAAATATCAAGTGTGTCTAATTTAAATAAAATCCGAGGATAAACTACTGGGGCCTTGGCCTTGAGCTCCACGCTAGGGAAACATACAACGTGTGTATACAATATTTACATTAGAGCCAATATTTCCTAAGGGTCCAAATTGGGGTATTACAATCCGTTTTATCCTTCTAATAGGAAGGACATAATTTATATCATTTATATCAACATTTCAAAAGAAGAGCAACATTTGAAATTACTCATCCATATAAATTTCAATTTATATGTTGAAATTCCTATTCTATAAAATTCAACTCGTCATTCAAAATATTGGAAATATCATAAATTATAATCATTCACTCACTCATGTCATGCACTCACTGCTTAGCTTTGCAAGGTGACGAGAGATGACTGACGACTATGAGGTATTAGACATTGGAATTTGACTCTGAATCCCGACTCACTTCGGGCTGAGATCTAAGGTGTGACAATGTGTCAATGACTATGGTTGTAATAATAGAACCACTACTAGGCCCAAAACAAGGCTGAAACATTGTGCCTACTACCTATGTGAACCTCGATACCAATGTCCATTAGTTTTTCGTCAAAATTAAATTCAAATTTCCCCTTTGATGAGTCCTCCTCTACAATACTTCATTTATTGCATGAATGTCACACACTCACAACAACTCTAAACAACACGCAATGGCATGCAACTAGAACCACAAACCAAGCTGAGGTTGATTTATGCATTGATATAGAGAGGTGGCACTAGGCACACAATATGGAGAAACAATGAGTTAGAAAAAACATTTGGACCAAAGTACCCCAATGGTTATTAATAAAATTTAAAAAACAATTTTTGGCTCAGGAATTGTCTTCAATTTGATGGGTGGCATGATCATGATCATGTAATCTCCCTCCGTCCTTCCAAAAATATGTAGTTTCTCACCACGTCTCTCTTCGACACTCACCACCAAAATACGTATAAAAATTACATGTCTTTACATCCTCTTCCATTTAAATCCTCATCGCATAGTCATGACTAAGGATTATTATGCATGCACATCCTCACCTTCTAATATCAATTGGTTCAAGGCGCAGAGACAACCATAAATTATCAAATGTGTCAAGACGCAAAGAGTAAGAGACAACTATAAGTAAGTCTTATATTAAATTTACCATATAAGTCTTTAATTTGCACTATCATCTGAGATTTGACACGTTGGATTGTTGTGATCTTCTTATAACTCCTTACCAATGTGACTGTAAGGCTTCTTTGATGGTGAAGTCCATAATTTAAAGTCTTCTTCCTCATTATCATGCCTTTTGGTAAGACAACAAGGAGGGAAGTGGCTCGCATTAGCATGGAAAACAGTTTCGACATAGAGCTAGATACATTAATTCTTTCATTAAATAACTTAAATTTCATGCCAGTGATTATGAATTCACCGAATTGTGGGTTGGTAAAAAACACATCAAATTTTAGAGCCTCGAGCTCTTAATTACTCATGTATCTAGAATTTTCGCAAATCGAGCCATTAACAAACTTCTTTTGTTGTTCTGGTTCAATTTAAAAGGTAGATTGTCGAGAGTCAAACATGTAGCGAGTTGCAAGGCTCCAGTTGACTTAGGATTGATTCCATTTCCCCTCCATCCCATACCTGTATGTTGTCACGACAAGTGTTGAACAACAAAATTTGATGCCTAGGCCCTTATGATGCTAGTGTTGCTAACTTGGTTGGTATGTAGGATTATTTTTTAATGTTTTTTTGAGCTATGCATTGTTTTTTCTTAGGCTCCTAGTGTCCATCATTCTTACATCTCTCAATCTTGGATGGTTTCCCTCTCTCCGGTTTGAATTAAGGCTTTGGTTGTAGGTTTATTATAGCCTCATTTTGCTTAGTGGCTTCTCTTTGTACATAGTTAACAGTAAGTAATTTTCTCAGCAGTATGCATAACATCATGTAGATGCCCCAATATGGTTATTGCATAGTTTAAGTAGTTTTTCTGTATAATGAAGTGTGGTCTAACCCAGAAAAATACAACAAAATAGTTGTTATTTTAATGAATTGTAAAATTAATGTGTTCAAATTCGGTTTTATTGAAAAGATACCATTTTATCATGTAGATATTCAGGAGTGCTCAATTGTTTAAGTTTGTAAAGATTTGGATGGGAAATATTTGTGTTTTGCATTTTTTGGGGGGAAGGGTTTAGTTAATTTATACTTGTCAATTGAAGTACAATTATTTAAATAGCCCTTCATCTTTGAAGGGCTCCAAGAACAAATGCCCTTCCAATAAAAATTAATACCCACCCTTCAAATTTGATCACTGATTGCGAGAAGACTATGAAGTCTCTGAAGGGAATAATTGGTCGAGGCAAAGCCAAATGATAATTTTTATTGTATTTCGAAGGTTGATGTGGCATCCATTGTGTCCAACTAGTAGAGGATTTAGGTATTTTTGGATATCTGGTTGATGTGGAATTGCCAAAATAATTATGTTTGCTTCTTTGTGATAATGTAAATGTAGTTAATTGTGAATTTTGTAATGTGATTTATTCTCAAATTTAAGGATGTGTTTGCATAAAGCGATCTCTATATATCCTCTTTTATGCATATGAGAAACTGATCCTCGGCCATATTGATTGTGAATATATATAGTACCTATGGTTAACTAACTCAAGCTTCCAAACATTATATTGGATGGTCAGTAATAAACACTTTTCACTTATGTATATGCAGCTATATATACTACTGTATATATTTATAAATATATTGATATTGTTGTTGTATTTACTTTGCATATATGTTGTTGGATTGGCATAATATTTCACAGTATGCATCACTATAATATGTTATAACCTTTGTCACAATTGATCATTAAAATGAGAGGTCAGTGCATAAGCTTTGTCATAGCTGATCATCAAATCAGATGTTTTCTTCAAAACAAATGATAGTTTGATTTTTACTTTTTCTATCTTTCTTTTTTAAATAAAACCAAAATCTATATTGATTTATGAAATAATTTATTTATAAGAAATATAAATATATTTTTAAAATTGTTAAAACATGTAAGTTGATTGGAAGAGAAACCATTTTTTCCTTTTTGTGTGTATGCTAATTGCGTAAAAGAAGAGTGCATAAAAACACCTTTGTAGCTAAAAGATAGATATGTCCTCCCCTAGCAGAGGCACAAGATGAAACAAATGAAACAAGTTCAACAAGTTAATAATCAATATGAGAGTTAATCTTTTGGAGACAATTGGGTTTAGAGGTCTTTCTCACACTTTGGCACTTTAATCTAGTTGATATTTGAGGCAACATGAGTCATATAACATCATCATGACCATAAAATATTGCCTCTCAATTTCGACCTAAAAAACAAGTACATGAGATATCTATATTGAATTTAAGAAAACAAAAAATTAAGATTATCTCTACTAAATTTAAGAAAAAAAAAATCAACTTCAAAAAATACAAAAAATATTTGATATTTGATATTTTTTGAATTTGATCATGTTTTCTCATTATTTTGTTAATTCTCTATACATACAATACCAAATGAGATATCAATGTTGAATGCATGATATCCATTATACATTAACATCACAATCATGAACATATACAATGAATGATAATCAATCATATATCAATTAACAATTAGACACCTAAAATAACCACTTAGGCAATTTTCCTTTCTATGTTATCCTCAATGGGATTTTATACAAAACTAATTGCTAAAGTTGGCCATATAGGGAACAACGTGTCGACCTAATATCCAAGTCAACTCATTGATTACATTGTACAACCCATAAACACTCATAATCACCGAACATCCTTTGCTATAAAGATTGCATTAATGCATCTCAGGTATTCATAATTTGCTTATTTAATTGCATTAATGCATCTCAAATATTCATAATTTGCTTATTTAATATTTCTTTGTTTAGGATTTTGTTTCACACTAATATGACTAGTATGTATGGGGAATGGAGTCCTTTGATTTGATATTTATTATACATGATATACAATGTAAATGCTTTTCTTTTATGAAAAATTTGTCTTTCATTATTCAATTGGGTTTGTGTAATTGCAGGTTATTCCATCCTGGTTGCATTGTATGCCTATAAAGCATGACCTAGTTGAAGCAAAAGTTTTACATGAACTGCTCTACTTAATGGTAGAGAGGTATGCCTAGAAAACATTGTAGTTAACTCGATGTGTGTTCTATTGGTTTTAGTTTTTATTGTAAGTCTCATCCTCAACTTCTCAACCCAAGCAATTAGTATTTGCCAAAGATTGTGGTTGTTTTTGCTGATGTTTTCTTTTGAAGTCTAGCTAATCCTTTTCTTACATGAAGCATTTTACTTTTTTAAGGAGATAATTTTAGTTTAATTTTCATTAAAAAGTGTTTTTATGGTGTGATTGTAATCTTTGTTGAAGCCACTCAATGAAAAAGTCTATATGTCATAGATTTGATGAGAACCTAGAAAGTTGAAAATCTAAGCTAATCATTAGACATTGGGTTAAGGAGATTTGGTTTGTTTAATATGACAAGGCAAGGTACTAAGCTTAGTGGGTTAGCTCTTGATTGGTTCCAATGTACTGTTTCAAGCCAGAGTTTTCCATGAGGTCTTTGATTTTAGTCAAGTTAAGTCTTGTTGGGTTATTGATTGCTATTGTGGAAGTTGGTTGAGCTGTCCTCTCTGGATTTTTCGAGAAAGGGGGGATCCTGTAAGGTTTTCCTTAGAAGTAATATATAGAGTATTAATTGTAAATTTGTTTTGGCAATTGAGACTTTAGCTTTGCATTTACGAAAACTGCTACAATTGAGGCTTTAGCTTTGCATTTATGAAAACTTATCATCAAGTAATGTAGCAGTTTTCATAAATGCACAACTAAAGTTTCAATTGCAATTTTTTGGTCCATCACTTTTTGGAAAACAATTTAACAATGTAATAATATTCTTACATTTGTTAGTTAAATTGCAGCGCCATAATCCTCCAAGATTACGATAATGAGCTCATGTGGTCTTGAAATAAAGCTACAAGAACACTAAAATCAAAATTAGGGTATGAGGCTATGATTAAATAAGGTTTGAATAGAGAAAGGCTTTGGTGGTGAAAGTTGACTTGGTAATTTGACTGTTCACTCAAAACCAAGATCTTTACTTGGTTGGCACTTTCCAATAAGATTCTTAAAATGAATTGGAATGGACCAAATAGATGTATCCTATACAAGGAAAATGGTGAAACATTGGATCATATTTTTGTTTCTTGTCCTTATTCAAAATTTGTTTGGTGAGTGTTACAAATTGTCATTAGTAATAAGAAGTAGGATACGAATACTCTAATGGATTGTTACAAGCCTCCAATAGTAGAGAATTCTATCAAATTCAGTAAAGCCCTACCTTGTTATGTATTATGAGGTTTGTGTTTCACAAGAAACAAGATGACTTTTCAAGGAAAAAATCTAGCTACAAGTCTGATGTCTTGTAAAATGGGCGTCTCCTACAAGGAATGCTAGAAGGATCCAAATAATAATGTAGCAATGATCTTAAATGAACCATTGATTGCTGTCACAAAATCCATGCTTGATTGATGTCACAAAAGCTTAGGGATTCTTTGATGGTACATGCCAACAAACTCTAGATTTCTCTAAAATTGAGCCAATTTTTTACTTTAAAAGTTATCATTATTTCTTCCTCAAATTTGGCCTTCGCTTAAACATTCATAACATAGCATAATTCTTTTCCATGTGGATTTTAAAGAAATTTGTTGCAAAAAAAGTGTTTTCATCATTTACAGGCTTTAAAGATTTTAAGTTACTAATGAATTGAACAAATAAGAAATGACATCTGACAAAGTCATGTCGAAAACTTATTATACATTGTCTTAGAAATAAAATCCCATTTTGAGATCATCTCATTTCCTTCTCATGCATATTGAGAGATTTAATACTTTCTCTAAAACTACTCTCATGTTGCAAGGAGGTGTGGTGATTACTAAGAAATTCAAGGAAGATATAACGGTTACTGGAGATATAATCTGTTATGAATATCTAATTTCTGTTATGACATTTAAAGATTTTAAGTTACTAATGAATTGAACAAATAAGAAATGACATCTGACAAAGTCATGTCTAAAAATGATTATACATTGTCTTAGAAATAAAATCCCATTTTGAGATCATCTCATTTCATTCTCATGCATATTGAGAGATTTAATACTTTCTCTAAAACTACTTTCACGTTGCAAGGAGGTGTGGTGATTACTAAGAAATTCAAGGAATATATAACGGTTACTGGAGATATAATCTGTTATGAATATCTAATTTATGTTATGACATATGAAGCTCAATGCTATATGCAATTTAATTTGTTTGGATTTCTTTTGGAACAAAATTTTGAGATTAGAAATAAAATCCCATTTTGAGATCATCTCATTTCCTTCTCATGCATATTGAGAGATTTAATACTTTCTCTAAAACTACTCTCACGTTGCAAGGAGGTGTGGTGATTACTAAGAAATTCAAGGAAGATATAACGGTTACTGGAGATATCTGTTATGAATATCTAATTTCTGTTATGACATATGAAGCTCAATGCTATATGCAATTTAATTTGTTTGGATTTCTTTTGGAACAAAATTTTGAGATAATATGTAATTTTTAGATACAGCCCAATTTTAAAGGGATAAATAAATAAAAAGATATATGTATATTTCAATTTCAATTTTCAAATATTTTGGAAGCTTGAGTTAGTTAACCATAGGTACTCTATATATTCACAATCAATATGGCCAGGGATCAGTTTCTAATATGGATAAAAGAGGATATATAGAGATCGCTTTATGGAAACGCATCCTTAAATTTGACAATAAACCACATTACAAAATTTACAGTTAATTACATTTACACTATCACAAAGAAGTAAACATAATTATTTTGGCAATTCCACGTCAACCAGATATCCAAAAAGACCTAAATCCTCTACCAGTTGGACACAATGGATGCCACATCAGCCTTCGAAATAAAATAAAAATTCTCATTTTGCTTTTCCGGAGCAATTATTCCCTTCATAGACTTCACAGTATTCTTGCAATCCCTTCATTGCGGATCTCTTCGATATCTATTCGTCTAACGTAGGGCTTAGGATGCTCCTTCTTGGGAATAGTCATAGTCAACACTCCATCAACGCCCATGGAATCCTTCACAACATCCACGTCAACATCCAGCAGTAGGGAAAGGCACCGCACACGCGTACCTGATATAAGACGTTCCCGCAGGTGTCACGTGGCGTCCTTGTCATCATCGGTCTCGTCTGGATGCTTCGTGTTGATCTCCATGATGCCACTGTGCATCTGTAGCTTCACATTTTCTCTTTTCGAGAACTCCTGTCTCAAATCTGATTTGCACATACTTAATGCTGCAACATGAAATTTTTTGCTAAGAGCATCTGCAACCTTGTTCTCTTTCCCTTTTACATGCTTAATTTCAAATCAAATACACAAAGAACTTCCATCCATCTAGTCTGCCTAGCATTCAAGTTTGGCTGGTCAAACAAATACTTCAAGTTCATGTGGTCTGTCCTAAGCTCGAATCTTCTTCCCAAAAAATAATGTCTCCACATCTTAAGAGCATGTACTATGGCTGCTGATTCTAAATCATGCGTGGCATAATTCTTTTCATGCTCTTTTAATTTCCTTGACTCATAGAAAATCACAAATCCTTCTTGCATGAGCACTCCACCTAGCCCTTCAATGCAAGCATATGTGCACACTACAAAATCCTTCTTTGAACTTGCAATAGACACATTCAGGTATGTGGCTATTGATGAATATTGTCATGATTGATCCTTGTCTCATTGAAAAAATCCTTTCAAATATGTTTCAAACTCACATGCATCTGATGCTTTTATTCCCAAATCAATCATCAGGTTGGATTTTTTTTATGATCTACAAGATAAGTTAAAAATGTGACAAACTGTAAAACTAATAGCTCTTGTATCAATTACCAGATAGTGAATTTGGGAATTGAACAAAATCTACAAAACATCAATCTTAGCACGGGATGTACTCCTACCAAAAATGCTTCTTATATCAAATTATTTAAAGAATATAAGGATGTTTTTTCATGGACTTACGACGATTTAAAAACATTCGATACAAACGTCAGGCAACATAATATACCCATGAAACATGGTGTCAAACCTTATCAACAAAAGCTTAGAAAGTTGCATCCCAACTTAGAGCCATCACTTAAGAAAGAACTAGATAAAATTTTGTCACTTAGGATTATCATCCCCTTTAGACACACCCATTTGGTGGCTAAATTGGTTCTGGTACATAAAAAGAACGGATACATCCGTCTTTGTGTTGATTTCCAGATCCTGAATAGAGCTTTTAAGAAAGACAAGTACCTAGTGCCCCAAATGGAGCAAATCCTACAAAGGGTATCAAGATCAGAAGTGTTTTCACTATTAGATGGTTTCTCTAGGTACAATCAAGTATAAGTATCTCACTCTGACCAATTAAAAACTGCGTTTAGGACCCCATGGGGCACTTTCGCATACAGAAAAATGCCTTTTGGATTAATAGACATAGGGGATACATTTTAGAGGCCGATGGATATTGATTTCAGATGGCTAATTCATAATTATGTTGTAGTTTATTTAGACGACATTACCATTTTTTCCAGAAGAAGGCAGGGACATTTTTCACATTTGAGGCAAGTGTTTGCGCGATGCAAAAGGTATGGCATCTCTCTTAACCCTAAAAATCAATTTTCGTGGTCATGGAAGGTAAGTTACTCAGATTCATTGTTTCTAAACACGGTATGATGATTGATCTAGAATGAAATCATGCAATATCCTAGATAAATTTCCCTAGTTTAAAAAAGTTTATGCAATCTTTCTTGGGGAAAATTAATTTTGTGAGACGTTTTGTTCCTAGTTTTGCTCAGATTGTTAAACCTTTACAAGACATGATAAGAAAGGAAGCAGTATTCAAATGGAATGATCTACATAAAGAATCTGTTTGTAGAATTAGGGAATCTATTGTAGAAGTGCCCTCCTTAATGTCCCCATGATTTTTCAAAAGATTTTATCATGTATACATATGCTTTTGACATTTCGTATGTTGCAGTTCTAACGCAATGAAATTCTGAAGGACATGAGATACCAATATCGTTTATGAGTTCCAATATGAAGGGACTTGAGCTTAATTATTCAGAAGTTGATAAGAAAGCTTATGCAGTCTATAAAGCAATCAAACATTTCAGGTCTTACCTTCTGAAGTTTAGGACCAAAATTATAGTCCCATATTCGACGGTCAGAAATGTGTTGACTTAAAAGGAACTAGGAGATAAGCGTGCACACTGGATGACTGCGTTAAAAGAATATGATCTGGATATTAGGCCAGCCAAAGTTTTTGGAGGGAAAGGATTGTGTAAGCTGGCAACATTTTCAGTTAACATACATGATGATGAAGCAAAATGGGTAACTAACAAAGAGGAATCTGGCGATGATCAAATTTATTTCACTTCTGAAGATGCACATTCTTGGTATGGTGACATTAAGTTTTTCTTAAGTCACGGGTATGCTACTCAAAATTTTGAACCTAGGAAAAGGAGAGCTCTTAGGCTTAAGGACACTCCTTATCATTTTATTAATGAATTCCTTTATAAGAAAAAAAATGATGGAGTTTTATTATATGTGTTGAGAAGCTCAATGCTGAGAAAATACTAATGGATTTACATGCAGGACCTGTCGGCGGTCATTTTGGGGGAGAGACCACAGTGCACAAAATTATAAGGGATGATTATTACTGGCCAACCCTGTTTAAAGATGCCCACTCTTTTGCTCCTAGATGTGAAGATTTCCAAAAATCCGTTGGAAGAGTTAAGAAGTCCACAGTTCCTCTTTAGCTAGTTACTATGGACGCTCCCTTTCAACAGTGGGGTCTGGATATTGTTGGTCCGATCAATCCTCCATCCTCCATGCAACATAAATATATTCTTACCACTACAGAATATTTCACAAGATGGGGTGGAAGTAGTTCCACTCAAAGTAGTCAACACCAATAAGGTGATTTTCTTCCTTGAGAGCTATATAGTAACCAGGTTTGGTGTCCTAGAAATCTTAGTCTTTGATAATGCTTCATATTTTTCTTGTGTTGATCTCACTCAATACGCATTAGACAAAGGTATCAAGATAAAATATTTTGCTAACTTTTACCCTCAGGGAAATTGTTTGGTTGAATCCACTAATAAGAATTTGATCAAAATCATAGAAAAGACTGTAGCAAGTAATAAAAAAAATTGGCACACCCAATTGTTCAATGCTCTTTGGGAAGATAGGGTAACTCCTAAAGTTTCCATATTGACTAGTCTATGGAAAATAAGCTATCTTTACTCCAAACCTGGCCTTACCTTCACTTCAATTATCCAAATCTGTTCAAGACGATGATTGCTCTTAGGCTCTGCCCTAGAACATAGGATTAATGACCTGCTCCAATTAGAGGAAGAAAGGGATAAATCTAAAGATAAATTTTATCAACACCAGCAGTTGGTCAAATGGTGGTTTGATTAGAAATCCTTGTCTCAGATAGATTTTCAAGTGGGGGATCTTGTTTTAAAATGGGACAAACCACATAAGGAAAAAGGTGAGCATGCCAAGTTCCAACATTTGTGGCTGGGGCAATATACTATTTTTGAAAAATTGAGCCCCGACACTTTTCGATTGCAGACACTGGAGGGGTACCCTGAAACTTATCCAGTGAATGTTCAGGTCTTGAAGAAATATTTTGCCTAGTTTTCTTGTACCAGGCTTGTACATAGTGTGGTGTGTTTTTCATGTTTTCTTTATTACTGTTTTGGTTTTTGAGTCTTACATCTTAGCATTGTGATTTCAATAAAGTGGCTTAATTATTCTCCTGGGATTCACCTGTTTCTTTCGAAGGTCAAAAGAATGCAAAATAGGTTTTAAACATATCATCTTATGGCGAAATTTTGGATCACTGATTCCCTAGTATAGGCCATTTACCTAATGAGCTTCTGAAATATATTTACTGAGTATCATTCATGAAAATTATTAGGGGAAACCTTCATACTTATCTAAAATCCAAATAAGGCATAAGGTACTATAGATAGGATTTTCTATGAAAATAATGCCCTTGACTTGGCGTGAGTATGGGATATTCTCGAGTGGCAAATATTTAAATCCGTTACGTCATTCCTAGCTCTTAAGGAGCACTTGGAATTGCTTCCCCATCCGCTAAGATCTATATGTTTAATTGATGATTGAAATAATTTACTTGAACATAAATGACCTTAAGGGTGAACTGCAAGATAGGGGGTCTCATTACGAGCCATCCTATCATGTTCATAGGTGCTGGTGGAATGACATCTCTACATCTGGTCACCAAGCCAGTGAGATGGATTTCAGCTTAAAAACTAAAATATAAGAGATCTTATTACAAGTCGGCCTATTTATGATCCACAAGTACTGGTGAATGACACTACTACTAATTGGTTACCAAGCCAAAGTGGTGGTTTGTAGTTATCCCTTAGCAAAATTTTGTAAAATAAATAAATAAATGTAAATTCAAAAGTTGACCTAAAGGACAATAGGTCTTATCACAAGGCTACTTGACCATGATCATGAATTCTTGTGGAGTGACATTATCATCAACTGATCACCAAGCCAGGATAATTCCCTTTCAGCTTTTACTTGGAAGGCACGGGGTCTCATCACGAGCCAATCTGATCATTTTCTGTAAGTCTTTGTGAATGGAGTTGTCATTAGATGATCAGAAATTCAGGGCAATGTCCTTTAGTTTTCTTTTGGGAAACCTAACATACATGATAATTTTACACAAGTATCTCTAGTGGATGGGATAAAAGAGATCATTTGGATTAAAAGGAAATCTCGTTGAGGCTATGGACGCTTGCTGGTAGCAGTGGAAATGCCTGCGACATTAGGATTTTACTTTCAACATGCTACTTGAATCATCCTTGCTCGTGTTCTAGTCTTGATCATTATTACCAAAGGTAATTCCCTGTTGTCCTTCTCTTTTGCAGAATATCCTATTTGATTGTTTTTTAAAACATGCTTGATTTCACTTGTTGATGATATTGATTATTCATTATTAAACTTGGAAATATTTTCTAAGGTCTCAGGTTTGTGATCCTTAAGAGGTGAATTAGCTACGTATTAAGAACTTGAACGTTAACTAAAGCCTAAAGACACTTGTGCATTTCTGATGAGCAGACAAAGATAACTGGTTCTTCCTAGCGAGCTGCCATTTGTTGTAGCCACGATGATCCCATCTTGTTTAAATAATATGGGATCCCCCTATTTTTAATGTTTTTTACTTATTTTATTTTTATCAAAATTATTTTGTTATTTTGTGCACTTAATCTTCTTTGAGATTTCGCTCAATGATACTTCCAAAGAAAAACCTGAAACAATCTAAGTTTTGAATGATACTAGTTCTAATTTTGCTAATTCACTTAGTTAGGTAGAAGAACAAAAACGTCGGAAGTTGGAACAATTATATGCCTTTATCAACTATCCCAACGTCCCGATCACGACGCCTTCATTTGTTTAACTTCGGCATTCCGAAGTCGTGAGTGCATTTTAAGAAATTTAAGTTAACACTCCCTACTTCCCGACTCTGATGTTTGTGGAAGTCGGAAGTCGACATGAAATCATGTTAAGATTATTTAAGTTTCCCGACTTTCCAACTCCGCTATTTTCACTTTAACATCAACAGTCAATAGTCAGGGAAGATTTTTTCTTTGACTAAATTCTAGTCTTGACTCCCGACTCCCGATTTTTCGCATTTATCACAAATCGTGGAAGTTGGAAGTCAGGGCATTATGATTCGTTATTCTAGTTTTGCCCCTGAATCCCGACTCCTCAAGCTTATGATCAATTGCGGAAGTCAAAAATTGGGGCATTATGGATTCTTATATTAGTTTTGTCATCGACTCTCGAATCCCAAAATTTTCCAATTTTCGAGGTCCCACATCGGAATTCCTATTTCTGGAGCCAAAATTCATATTTCCACATGTGCCAAAACACTTTGAAAAAAGGGCCTAATTAATGTGATCAACAAACGATCAACCTCTAACCATCGATTTTAGGGCATCTCGATGATAATTAATGCACAATTGATTTGGTCCTAATCTAAGATTTACTTAATCAATTTTTGAATTTTGTTTGGCATTACAACACAATGAATTCATAACTTAGCCTACCAGTATCCTCTGTCTCTGCAAGTGAATTCTATTGGTTTAGGCCAATTTGTTTTGGGATTTTGCAGGTATTGTATGGTTTTTATTAAGCTTTCTCACATTTTTCTTGTTTTAAGTATCTTATTTAGGTTTTTTCTACATTGCAGGATGGTTTACCCTTTCCATGGCTAAAATAACTAGGTCTAAAGCCACTATGGAGGAATTGAACCTCAAAGACCCCTATTTCAGATTCTATTCTAATACGGATGCATGGATATCTAACACACTTTGTCTGGATTGGTCCAGAATCTACAATATTTTTGATAGCGATGATTTCTTTGAATTCAAAGAGGAAGCCCCTATCTACCAAAACCTAAGCAATTCTCAGCTCCATGTCAATGCAGCGCGCCCTGCCGTCATTCCATACACATACCTAGTAAAGTGGATGATTGACTATGTAGATATCCCGACCAGTACATTCAAAGACTCCAACCAGGTTGTTTATGCTTTGTTCAAACCAGATACATTTGCAAGGATTTATGCATTGAAGACCCCAAAACAAATTCTTACATAGGATTTTATAAAGGTGTTTGGAAACATATATGAACCAAACATTCTCCTGAAGACTTGGATGGACGACCCTGACACTTTTATACTGATTCCAAATAGACAATACCTGATTTCCATGCTCAGAGAGCCATATAAACTGCTCGCAGCCATGCTATGCTAGTTTTATGGTGTAGACTCTTGCAAGTACTTCAAATTGGAATGCCCCCCCCAGCGAACTGCATATCAACCATAGGTAAAATCTTTAATTGGGACCAAATTTTGTATGTTACCTTCAGAGATGCCATTGCTTAGGAACAGAAGACTCCAACTATTAAGAAGCCCAAGTTTTATTTGTCTGCATACTTGATGGATATTATGTGTGCTTCCTTCTCATATCTTGCCATGAACTAGCAGTGGACCGGAGAAAGGCCCCCAATTCACATTGATTGTTCAATTCTCTGGCAAGACAACTACAAACCCTACATCTATGACATCTATGACAAATTTATCAGTGCTATTTATTTTTCTATTTTCAAAAAGAGTTCCCCTAGCGTTTCAGAAAATGCCATTTCCCTAATTTCTACTATGGGATATTGGTATGTTGGTGAGTATTTTACTTACCTCATAATTTGGGGTAGTAAATTGGTGCACATGTTACAAAGACTTGTTTATGATAGGATGTTCCTTGCTGAGGTAGCCTTTCATACTATTTATGACGGAGTTCATGGTCAATGTCTTTCTTCATAGATAAGAGCATGACCTAATTTCCCCTTGTATATTGGACATTTGATAATTCAGAATGCAACTTATGGTATTATTTTGGATAAGGAATTCAATCAACAAAAATTGACTTTTGAAGACAAAAGGATGCATGATCCTAAGGGGTTTATCACAGACCATTTCATACAAGCACATTTGAAAAATACGTATGTACATGAGCAGCAACCCGATGATTCCTTATACCCAGAATGCATATAGTTTTGAAGAGGTTTTGGGAAAAATGACAGATGCAGATAAGATGATATTTATACATGAATCCCAGAGGCAACAAAGGCTTAGAGTCATGGAGGAATGAGACATAATTTTTCAACAACAATAAGAAGCTGCTAGGGAAGAAATGGAGGCTTCCAATAAGGCCATAGTTGTCAGTTCAGCTTCATATCAATCCAATGCACAGTAGCAGCTATACAAGAAGCAGGGTAAACATCCCACGTCAGAGGCTCAGTCTTCCACTCCCATTCAAAATCTTAATACTCTCATACAATAGACCCACATTCTTCAAAGTAAGTATGTTTCTCATACTCAATTTCTTTACAATACTACTCCTATTCATAAGATAGTACCAAAAATATCTATGAAGGTTTAAAAACAAGCTAAGTTAGTTGCCAATCCTCTGCTCCAAACATCCATTAGTGATGCTATTGATTTGGAAAAAGAGAAACTTGTCGAAGTTATCAAACCAACCCTAGTAGTTCAAGAACCTCCACAGACATCTTCCCCTGAAAACATTCAGATTGTTAATGGTGATAGTCCTCATTCATATCCAGATAGTGGTCTATCAGAAGTGCCTACTGTAGATGACCCTATACACTAGTCTACCTCAAATTCACCACACAATTTGTCTCCTACTCCCAACTCTTCTGATTTAGTGTATAATCTCCTAGTTCACCTACTCAGACTGGGGTAGATACTTTAGTTGATTCCATAACTTCTCAATCAGACACTCCATTGGCTCAAAATGTTACTTCCACCATGCCTTTACAATATGAAACTAACACTCCTCCTGTGCAATCCACTTAACCTCATTTTGAAAATTTGCCTACAACTTCTTTCTCACAAGCTATCCTATCACCACCACAATATCCACCTCAGTTAGTAACTACCATTACTAGTAAACTGTTGCCCATTATAAATACTACAGAACTTCTGGCCTCTACAGTTGAAGACTCAACAAACTTTGGTGAGGATGCAGTAGTGGTGCTTGGAGACTATTGTTTTAACAAAAGGCAAAAGGCAGTATTAAGGAAATGTTCCAAAATGAATAGGGAAGGGGAATTGTAAGTTGGGCCAATCCCTAACCAAGTCATATGGAAGAAGGCCATTGATGACCCTTAAAGGGAGGCCATAGAAGTTGTTGCAGCAATGGGAGCCTTTGTTGGGGATAATTTTGACTATGTGTCCACTTTGAATAAAGCATTGGAAGAAGAAAAGACTAAGAATGTAGCATTGCAAGCAAAGAAGGATTCTGTCCATCGAAGTTTAGTCAAGAAAATGGAGGACTTCAAAGCCCAACACAATTCATTGGTGCAAAGTTTGCAGGACAAGATTCAACATTTGTCACAACAAAAAGCAATTGCAAAAGCCAAGGTGATTGAGCAAGCTTCCAGTCTTGTTGCCCTCAAGATGCAAATGGAACAACTCAAATATCGAAATCCTTTTTCTATTTTTTTCAATTTAATTGTGCAAGTATTTAATGATGAGGCCATCTCCTATAACACTAATTTGAAGTAAATTCAGACCTTATATTTTCAAGGTCTCAATGAAGTACATGATGACTTCAATTACTTTGAATGTTTATCAGATGTTCTTGCAGATCATATGGATAAGATGAAAAAGGATCATTCAAATTATGAGCAACTTTGTGAGTGGCAGATTCATTTGAAGACTGCTCCATAGACCCTATCTCGATTAGACCAGGTGAAGTTGATGAGGACTCGAAATTTGATCAAGTCCTGGGAACTTGTCTACAATGAGGTGGCTCAAATGATTGAAAAGGGACAAAATATTTGTGCTAGACAATGGATGTTAACATATGATCACATGGAGAGTGTGGGTATGCCCATCTTTGTTGAGTTGGTAGAATTCATGCCAGCAAAATTAAAAATTACTGAAGTGGATGAGAAAAGGGACCGAATTGCAGACATGATCCAGAACGCTACTTGGTTAGACATTTCCTATTTTAGACTGTTCATTTCAACCTCGAATCAATTGGAAGCCACGTTGCACGGGTTCCTCGAATCTTGGTCCAGGATTTGTAATAAGGAAATTAGATCTTACATGTATAAAGCACATCTAAAACTGGAACATGCTAACTATCCTTATGTGACCGAGATGTGAAACGTGTATACTGAATGGAAACATTATTTGACAAATCAAGATCAGGGTAGTTAGTATCTCTTTCTTAGATTTAGGGGTTTTGACCTTCTTTTGTGGATCTGTTGTTATCCATTGAATTGTATTTATTTTGATTCGTAAGGGAAGAAAAGGGGGGAACACTGTCGAACCGCCGATGGAATTTCTTTATACCAATTTTTGTAGAACTTTCTGTCTTTTGGAAGCTGGTTATGTAATGTTTTACAGACTTGTGAATGGAAGGTGGAATGTTTCCTGCATTTGGTTTTGGCATAGTATGAGATCAAGTTTTCTTATTCTCCTTGTAGTTCCTTTTAACTTAATGATTCCTTAATACGTTTCAGATGTTAATAAATGCAGAGGTTAATTAATCATTATGAATTTCTTTATTATTATTAGTTATTGTGACAGAGTGGAATGAATTTCTTCATGCATTTCTGTTATGACAAAGCCCTTTTGCAGATTATTAACACTTTGAAATATTGATCTTTTAGTTTGATTGTTCACTAACTCTATTAACAATTACACTCAACATTTGATTTTATATGTTCAAACCGGTTTAGTTAAATAATGTTTTGTTTAATTGTTACCAACAAGGGTTCTTATGAAAAAATACAGATTTATCTTTATTTTTTTCACTGCATCCAGATTAATTATTAAAATCTAGTGATAGAATTTTAACACATATCAAGTAGGTTTCCCTACTTGAATTTCTAACCAAAATCAACCTCAATTTTCATTAGATCTTGTAGGATTGCTCACTGCAGCATTTACTTAGATCATAAGTATTCTTTTTGAGAAGAAAAACCCCAAGGTCAATGGAGGCTTATATCTGTCGGAAGCAGTCACTCCAAACGACTGGCAAATAAGGGAATTCTTGTGAGGGTTTTCTGAAGTTCCTGGATCAGATTGCTTTCCTTGCGTGGACGAATGGACCAAAAGGCCCCAGCGTCAATAGTCCCCCAAGGAGTTATAAAGGTATTTTTAAGTCAGTCTGAATGAGAGACCAGGACTTGGTTGTATCCTAAAAAACCATCTAATAAAGATAGGATTTCAGACCCAGGTACCTTTTGTAAGATTTGCTCCATGGGTGGAACTGGATAGTTATCCTTTTCGGATGCCCTATTGAGGTTACGAAATCCGACACAAAGTCGAATGTCTCCATTCTTCTTCTTGAATGGAACTAATCTAGTTACCGTTGGGCATGGCACACGGGAACAATAATCCTAGCAGCCAAGAGTTTGTTCAATTCTTTTTTAACAAAAAGTTCTAGATTAGGATGCATCTTTCTTAATTTTTGTTGAAGGGGATTTGACTGAGGTTTCATTGGGATAGTATGTTGCATAATCATAGGATCAAATATTTTCAAATATTCGCATGTCCAAGTGAATATGTCTTTGTATTCCTTGAACAACTTTATGAATGCTATTCTCTCATCTGATGTACACTCGGTTCCTAAATTAATATTATGAGGATTGGCTTCTCTTCCTAAATTAATAGTTTCATATCTCATACAAGAGTTGCTTGTTTTGCAGTTAGGAACCCCTTTAAATTTATCTTGTAGACCATAGAATTTCTCTAATCTAACTACAGATCTAGGGACAAAATTTACCAGAGAAAATGAATTTTCAACTGAACGATGTGGATGTATCAACGAAAAATTGTGGAGATCTTCATCATGGGAGATTTCATCAATTGCCAAATCCTTGAAGTTGTCTTCCATTGTTAAAAATTTGATTATATTTTGGTCATCGTCAAATACACACCAATTAGTAACATTATCTGGTATAGGTGGCCTAAATATCAACTCAATAGAAAACAAATTTGAAAAGAAACCTTTAGTAGGGATTAGGCGGGATGCAACATTTGCTAGCAAATTAGCTTCTTGGTTTTGCAACCTAGGAATGGAGTTGATATTATATGCATCAAATAAGGATATTAAACTCCATACCAGATCTTGATAGTTCTTTAGATGACCTGAAATGCAATGTATTGAATTTATTACCTATCTAACGATGATCTCAGAATCACCAAAGGCTGTCAATACTTTAACCTTCAAATCAATATCTTTTTTCAGCCCCTGAATCAGGGATTCGTATTCTGCAATGTTGTTAGTACAGTCAAACTCTAACCTACATGCAATGAAAATCTTATTCCCCTTTGGGTCCAAAAGTAAGAAGCCAGCACCAACTCCTTCTTTAGACTTAGACCCAAGAAAGTACAATGACCAAGACTCACAATCTACACTAAAATTTACAGTATTTACACTATTTACTTAGCAAGAAGGGGGTTTAATATGAGTACAGCTTAAACATTCAGATTGTTGTCTTGAATCTAAAAATGCATATTTTTCAGTAGCAAAATTTCCAAAGGACGATTCAAAACCAAAATTTCCCAAAATTGAATTTGAAAACATCACTGGTTCATTAGGATCATCTAGTTCAGTCACTGCGTGCTTCATATACCTCTCCTTATCTACCTTGATTTGATTTGGTTTACCATTTTGGGGCAATAAAGGGTGTGACCAATCTATAGAAAAGTACCAATTCACTTTTTGTGACCAATCCCTGCTAAAAAATAGCCCATATACATCTGTGATATCGGCTATAACTATATCAATGGTCTGATGCACATGGGGATTAGCAACCAGTCTAATAAATACTCCTTTAAACTCTCCTAACACCCTAATGTTGGAACGATCTAACTGGATGATTTGGGTTTCAGAAGGAATAAATTTTGAGTTGAGTTTCTTGCAGTCTGAATAAGGCATTACATTAGACAATGCCCTAGAGTCTACCACACAGTTATGGGCATTCTGGTTAAAAATATTGGAAGTAAGGAGGAAGGGAGGTGTGGTGGAATGTGATTTTTTACCAATCATGGTATATTTATCGATAGAGTGTCTTTTACTGCTATCCATGTTTGGAGTTGTTCTATTATTATTAGGATTGTTATTATTTGAAGGAGCTGTACCAGGATTGTTACTGCTTAAAGAATTGCCAATCTGTTTTATGAGCTAGAAGCATCATTTCGAACGATATCTCCCAGAATTGGAAGAATTTTAAAGAATTAGAACAATGAAATATTAGCCTTTTTCCTCTTTATCTATTCTATCACATCATATTGAAAACCTAGGGTTTGAATATTTTTAGGTAGAATTGTTTGAGATTTGGGAAATGAATTAATATTTATGGCAGAAGTTCAGGGCATCTGGACATCTACAGGACCTCTACTTCGAGTGTTGTAAGGATGTTGGTTAGAAAGAACTGTTTTTTCACCTTGATCAATGCTTTTTCATGAGGCATCCCAAAAATGACCATTAGTAGGAGGGGTTCTTGAATATTTTCCTCAAGGATTTCTTCTTCCTCATCTTCTGGAAATTCTTCTATTTGTGGTTCGGGATAGAACTTAGTGCCAGTATTCAAGGCTGAAAAGATGGTATGAAGAATAACAACAGTTAATCCTTCAATAAGAGAAGGTGGTTTGTTAGTAGGAGGTTGGAAATGTGGTTTATATGATGGTATATAATAACCCCTATTGGAAGGACCTTCCCCACTATTTATTTTAAGACCGATAATTTCATTAGTCATTGCTATAACTGTCCATTGTAATTGTTCAATCTCAGTAGACTGTGAATCTTTCTTTTAGGGGGATGGTTTAGATATAGGTTCAGTTTTTTTACGTTGTACATGATCAGTTTTATGATTGGAATAATCTTTGTAAGTCATCATATTTCTTTCTTCTTTTTTAGCTTCCTGAAAGGTTTCAAGTAGGGTAGTCTTAGCAGCATTTTTTACAAAGATACCGATAGATAATGGTAATGTTCAAGTATAATTTTTGATAATGATATCTTTAGGGGGATGGGAGGCTATGCGGATCTTATTCCTAAGAGTTAGAAACCATTGATTGAAATCTTTAATTTTTTCCTTACCATCCATTTTTATTTTGGATAATTCCATGGCCAACATTGATGGTTTTTTATCATCACCAAAATTGGTAAGGAAATCCTTATTGAAATCATATCAATATGTAATAGATCCTTGAGAAAGTGAAAAGTACCAAGCAGAAGCTTTGCCTTCTAATGTACAAGGCAAGAGCCGACAACCAACATCCTCATGCTGAATTTCCATAGTCTAGACATCCAAAATAAACTTGTTCACATGGTCATCTGCGGAATATTTCCTATCAGGATCGAAATTGGGAAATAACCTATCAGAATGCTTGGGTAGTTGGTGTTGTGGAATTGGTACAATGACAACACCTTGACATAGCCAAGGGATGTTGGTATTGATATTTGGCCCTCCAACACCAACCATATTGTGTGAGGATGAGTTGTCGGATGTATGACCTTGTGAATTATCATCTTTAGAAGAATCCTCGTTTGAGGAACGCCAAGGGATATTTAGTGGTGACTCTGGAGGAGATAGTGGTTGGCCAAATACACTAGAGGCAAGTAACCTTCGTGAAACATTGGTATCAGTGATTCCCCTAAGAATGTTATCTAGGTGATACTTTGGAGTCCCTATAACAAATTCTTGATCTTCTACCAGATTTTGTTCATTATGGGTACGGGAACACCTAGGTAGATTGTGATCTATAGGCAGAATACCAGTAAGCTAGGAATATGATTTGGTTAATAAATGATGTGACTCCTCAATGGCTTTGCCAATTTCTTAAGGTGTATATTGTGGCCGAGAAGTATCGTGTTCTATTATGGCTCTGATTTTATTCAATAGAGGTGTCGCAATATGTTCAGCCTGAGTAGTATATGCAAGTTGGGACAAGATCTGAGGGATTTTTTTTTCTAGGATTATATTTAGGATAGATGAGGCAATGTGACTGGTTGGAGGATTAAAGTTGCGTTCACTAGCCATTAGTTTTTTACCATGTCCCTCCTTCTTGAGCCATTTGTTGATGGGCGATTGTGTTCACTCATCAACTAGAAAGAAACAACCCAAATTGGGTTCTTAAGACAATTCCCAATTTGTTTGGAATGGCTAATTCTTATAGGAACAAAGGCCATGCTACCTATAAAGGTTTTCTCTCTATAGAAGAGAGTCTTCAAAGTTTTATCTAATTCCTAAGTTTTCTAAAACCACTAAATGTGAAGGCTAACCTACAGAAAAAAAAAATGAAAAAAATAAATCTAAAACTATTCTGGTAGTAGAAGAACAAAAGTTCAGTAGCTACGAAAAAGTGGAAAAATTACTTTTAACTAAACTAGTTAAATCTATCTCAGCTGAGAGAAAAGTTTAATTAACTAAAACAATTAGATAAATTTGAATTAAGGATAAATCATGTTCTAATCAGATTCAAAAATTATACATTTATGTTCTAATCAGATTAAAAAATTATACATTCACCTCCTTGTTGGGTCATGGAATTGTCCTTATTTTACACTATCTTTTCCCTACTTTTAATCCCTTCTTGCGTTCCCATGACCTTGTATTAATGTTTATTAATCCATTTTTATGCTTATTTGCGGGATTTATACCGAAGGTGATTTCCATTTGCATTTCCTTAGTATTTCATGTGAATTATGATTAAACATTGGAAAAATAACATATTTTGCACTTGTCTTTGAAACATGGATGAGTTTGATGATTTTTGCAGAACCAGCTCCAGGCTAGTTGTTGTTAGTCCAGGATATTTACTGCAACTCATATGGTTGAAGATCAACGAAAGTGGATATTTGATATTTTTTATTAAGTCATTACTAATGTCGTTACTCCTGATGTTATTGCTGCTGCTACTCCATGAAGCCACCATGAAGGAACATATTCATTGTGGGTGATGGATTTTTATAAATCCATTATTTATATTATTTTTATATGTCTTAAATTATGATGTAAATTATTTGAAGATAAAAGGGACAAGTTGGTGGTGGATGAGAGTGCATATTTGGTTTATTTACAAAGTTTTGAAGACCTCCATGTAATATATGATGGACCCAACAAGTTAAATGCTATTAGGAGTCACTTAGGATGAGTTTTGGGCATGTTATGATGACTCACATCTCTAAATTCGAATTTGACTTCAAAGGCATCCTAAATAGCATGGAGGTTAGCAAAGGATTTGGGATTAGATTTGAGTTGATTTTGAGATCCAAATTATTAGTAATTTGTTGATGATATTTTGGATCTTCATGAGGATATGTTGGATCTTCATTTATTATTTGTTATGCAAAACTCATGTATAAATAAGAGCTCTTTCTCCATTCCAAGGGGAGGACTCTTAGAGCAACAAGTCCAATTTATGATGGAATACAAATTATATTTCTCTCAATCTCTTTTGTAATTTAGATTGTAGTCTTTAATTTCTCTCTTTTGTTAATGTAGATTGCAATTCTTAATTTCTCTAATTTGTAATTAGACTAACTCCTTCTTATTGCTTAGCATAGGATGTATTTTACTTTGATTCATTTAATTATGTAGATGTAATTTTAATTCAAGTTTCTTTATTTATGCAAGTGTGTTAGATTCGTAGATTAGCATGGTTGCAACCATAGTGTGATTTACTTTTCGGCAAGTGTGAGTGTGATTTACTTTTATGCAAGTGTGGTTTACTTTCTCGCAAGAGTGAATGCGTTTCAATTTTCAAAAGTGTGTTTTAATTTATGCAAGCGTGGATTGATTTACTTTGCTGCAATGCATATTAGATGGCCAATATTAGTGAGGAAACTGTAGCCTTCATATATTTTGCATGATTACCTTGAAACAACAAAACGTTACCCTGGATTGATAAGTTATGTTACGAATTGATTGTTTTTATAAGCAATTAATCCGCCCAACATTTTGGCACCATTGCCGGGGAGGTCATCGAAGGCACAAAAGTACAAACTAGCATTGGTTTTAGTTGAATTTCATGGTAGATGTGTTCTTGATCTTGAGGTGTCAGGGCGGGTAAGATGTAGTGAAGAGCTACGCATTGTTCGATAGACTGTAACGGGCTTGACCTCATAAGGGTCAGGGCATGTAGATTGCTTGATTACTTTTCAGTTGATTGGATTTGCTTTGAGTGATGTTTTTCTTTCTTTGCATTTAAGCTTCATTTCATTTTTGGTGCATAATTTGCCTCAATGGTGCAGTAAGAGCCACCCATACTACTAATCTCTCTTTTGCAGGAAGTTGGTAAGAAGAAGGAAGCATTGGTGAATGAAGATCTCGATAGAGGAGGAGCCATGATGATACATAAGACTTCAAGCTTGAGACACATGACCATCAAAGTAAGTGGTTGTATTTCATTTTCATATGATATTTTAGATTATTTTGAATTGAGAATAATACAACCACAAAATTACACAGATTTTATTTTCGAAAATCATATCATTTTTTAAGAGTTGCAGCAGTTGCTGCAACACGCTGTGTAAATCATTCTAGGTACTAAATGCATGAAATTTTGATATGTGGATGTAATTTATTGGAATTTATATTATTATAGACATCCACAACCATTCATATCATTGTTTGGAAGCTATGTGTTGTTTATTGCATTTTGTGTTATTTTGGCTTATTAGGATTCGTTGAAACACTGTCGGGATAGTCCTATTTTGAGGGACCATATGGGATTAGTTTTAAAACCTGTTTCTATACAAAGTATCCCTTTAATTCTAGTTTCTAATCCAATTTGAATTTTTCAATTTGAGTATGAAACGAGAAAGATATGGTTGAAATACTGATTGGACGTAGAGTAGGTAGTGTAATAATAGAGTTGAGACAATCACGTTTTGGGAGACCTAATGTATGAATTTTTGAAAACTGTTTCTATGGAATATTTGACTATGAATCGAGTTTCCAACTCACTTTGAATCACTCAATTTGATATCATACGAGAAAGATATAACCGAAATACCAATTGCCTATCACAAATCAACATTCCTAAAACTATGTTTCCTAGACTATTCATTGGCCTATTTGATCCATCAATTCTTATTGGATTCAAAACCTGTTTCTATTGGAGATACCTATATGAATCTACTTTCATCTCCAATTGGAATCATGTCAATCCGTCCTTAAATGAAAAGTTGTACTCAAAATAGTGGTTGTTGGTCTAGGATGGAACTCATAAGTAATACTAGGATTCAAGTTGTTACTCAGAAGATATGACATATCATCTCATGGAATTTATAAAACCTATTTCTATTGGAATTATCCCTATGAATACACTTTCATTTGGATTTGGAATCACTCAAATCGGACAAGGAACGAATAATTTATGATCAAAACACTGATGGTTAGTCTGGTTGGCCATCGCTTTCCAACAAGTATAAAGTGAATTTTGTTTCATTAATTTTTATTTGGATTTGTTTTGTAAGTACTACTTGTTGTTTTTCGCATAAGTGTTGGATGAAGAGACACTGTGCACCTCTCTTCTTCCATGATCTCATGTTTTATTACAGGTAAGTGCTTGTTTTTTGCAGATTTTGGGAGAATTGGAAGGTTAATCCATGTACAGTGATTCTTGAAGCCAAAATTTATGCTAATGGGAATGCTTCATATACAAATAAATGTGAAGATGAATTATAAGGTTCCAAGAATCTTATTACAACATGTCTTAGCTGAAGATAACAACATGAAGACTTCTTCCATTCAATGTTGCAATTGGATCCAGAATGAGATGCATGAAGAACTTATTTGAAGGATTTGAAAACCAAGTTTTCATAAGTCAAGTACCATTCCTACATAACCTGCACCATTGCCACATCCACCATGCCATTGCTACCAAAGAATCCCTCAAGAATACCTTCACCAACACCATGGTATGCATATGCATTTTTTTCCCTTTTAGCCCAATGATGCATGCATACTGAAGTTCATAAAGTCTCATTTGTTTATGTGGTTATCTTTAAAAACCATTTACTTTTATTAGAATATCATTCATATAGACACTACGCTTGGATTAGCTTCAACCTCCATCATTCTGCCACTTCCATGCCTCCTTGCTCCACACACCCCTAACCCACACCATAAAGATATATTGGCTCACTTACAATGCCAAGTTTCCCCATTTCCAAATAAAAGTTGATGGTGAAAACATGTCTCAGGCGCCATTAGACCTTGGAATGCTTGAAAACCAGCTTGCTGGCAGGTATTCCTTGGGAATAATAAAATTCTGATTGTGAAAAACCTCTGGGCGCAGTCAAACAAATCTTTTTTGAAAACCAGCTTGCTGGCTTGCAAATAAAGTAAGAAATAAGTAATTCCATCCAAGTTTCTCTCTGAATAAATATTTCCAAAGTTCTCCTCTAAATAAGGTTTCAAGATTCATTGCTGCATCAGAAGAATATTCCATATCTACATTGTGCTACATGTTCCAAGCTCCACACTGTTCTTTCTTGCAAATTTTGACATCATCATGGACATATCAAATCTCTTGCCTCTCAAATGCTACATATATCATGGACCTCATAGGTAGGTGCAGGTACGATTGTTTTCTTTTATTTAATCATAGATTCATTGAGTACTATTAGAAGTGTATTTGGAAACTTGCCTAGTCTTCCTCTACTTTTTTCCTTTGTCCTACCTCCTTACCATTTGTTTTCCCAGCATATAAAAAGCCTTCAGTTTGGGGGTGGAGCACCATCATCCATCATCAATATTTCCCATCCCTCACCATCCTAGTTCACTCTTACACTATCCCATTACCTCATACCTACTTCATCCATCATTGAGTGCATTCCCACACTCCCCTAACTATCCCAACATTAAAACTCCTTGCTGCTGTCACACAAGAACCAGCAGTAGGAAGTCTTGCTGCTGCCACACAAGAACCGATAGTAAGTTAAGAAGAAGACTTGTTGTTGTTACACAAGAACCAGTAGTAAGAAATTGATCAAAAAGTTTATTGAAGATTTAGTGTGAAATGAAGGCATGCTCTGCATTCAGTTTTCAGAAGGATTTTTGTGCACCAACAATTGTATATTCACAGATTAATTAAATTTTCAGTTCATTATTGCATGGATCATCATTGTTGCTTACTCCTTTATTTATCTTGACTGTTTTTGCACTCAACATCCACCAAAATAGGGTTTTGAAATCTTTTTCTACCAGTAGCAGCATCCATGCACACTGTAGAAGAAGTATGTGACCTGCTCATGTAGTGTCCATAGCAAAGCAGGACCAACTCAGTCACATTTTGAGATAACAACTGATGGATTCCAAAAATGGGAAGATTGGTATTCAAGCATTAATGAGGTAGTTACAACTAGCAGTAAAAGGTAATCTTGTAGTAATCATTCTGCAACAAGCTCATGACCAGATTCAAGGTTTGCAGATTGTTTTCCCATTAAAAATGTTGCCTTGAAGTACAAGTAAAAATTATTGGGGTGTTTGATGGTGATTGTGTTGTAAACTTAAGCAAGGAATATTCTGAATTCATTAATTATCTCGAGAAGCAAAGAGACTAAGAATCTGAATCCAAATTTAGTGGTGAAGAGAAACAAATAGAAACTCTCTTAAATGAAGAAGAAGCACATGGCAAGTGTATGATTTCATGTAATCGGGAAGAAACCACATTCAGAGGTATGAGTTATTGGATTCATGGTTTATTAATGCATGCATTGGTTCACTTCTACAAAATTGTTGCAAGTTTCCAAGTTACCTTCAATTGGCAATCAGGTTGCAATCCATTGACATAGAATTTGATATCTATAATGGAGTATTCAAAGGAAAATTGTTGCTGTTGTCAGGATGTTTTCTTCACGATTGTTGGGCTGTGTTATTATGGTCTTTGTGCTCCAAGATCTGCAAGAATGTCTGATAATGTTTATCTTTTCTAGCAGTATGACAGTTTGATGGACATATTGTAACAGAGTTCATGTAACTTGGGAAATCAGTTGGAATAAAATGAGATCTTTCATTAGTATGAACATTGCTGCCACTAATCTTCTCCTTATGATTCTCAAACAATGATATGAAGATTTAAAAAGTACTCAGTGATGATTGACTTCTTGTGCATTTCTTTTGAGATCGTGTTTAAGTTCAATTTGATAGTGCAACATGAGGACATGCTATGGAGTGAGTTTGTGGGAGATAGAGGTTGTTTTACACTCCATAGGATCTCAAATGGAATAAGATTTTCAAAGGGGCGGAAAATATTTTGTGACAATTTATTCACTTTCTCATGCATATTGTTCCTTATATAAAATGCAGAATTTGAATTGAGCATATCTCACAAACCATGAACTGGATTCTCGTGATTTTTGGACATGGAATGCATAATATCACGATGAACAAATTTGGTAAGTTTCAGCTCAATCCAATGCACATTTTTTGAGAAAATGACCATCATCACCTACAACCATTTTGTCTATATCTCGAGATTCGTGCATCAGATGGATTTGATATTTGGTGAGTATAAGAACTGTGGTAAGAGGAATATACTCACCAATTTTCAGGAAAAAATTAATTCACGGATTTTGAGAAAATGACCATCATCACCTACAACCAATTTGCATTTTTCTCAAAAACCATGATGTGGGTATCTTTGATTTTTGGTGTGGAGATGCATGGGACTAATAAAAACTTGCTTGAAAATTTTAAGCCAAACTCAGTTTTTAGTTTGTGAGAAATTAGTTTAGGAAGGTTGCTGAAATAACTGCTGATGCACCTGCAAAATTTGTTGATACAGACTTGTAGTGACTTATTTGCTTATATATTGAAATTGGTAAGTTTGTTTGATGTGGTTTTTGGTATGGTGAAGCATGGGATTAGTATGAATATGCCTACAAAATTTCAACAAAATCCACTTTGTACTTTGTTAGAAAATGTGGTGTTTCAACACTGTTTCAGCATCATTTGAGAACTGATTTTAGAAGTTTGTCGGATATGAAAATTGAGCATATGATTACTATGATGACCTACATGACCTTGTATTGAGAAATCATTACTTGTGGTGTTCTTGATTTGCTAATTATGACATGTTTTAAGAGTGTCCTTTCATGAGAAGTGCAACAACCATTGTTTTTGAAGAGATTTCAAGGTTCTTTTGGGCACTATCGTCTTTTATCAACATTATCAGTTGGACAAGCATAGAAGTGTTACATAATGGTTTTTGGTTAGTGTGCATTGAAAAATGGGAGCCCTTACAGCTTGGTTGATACAAAGGTATTGGGTTGCATGAGGACATGCAACATATTTAGTTTGGGGGTGATGTTGGGCCATGGAATTGTCCTTATTTTACACTATCTTTTCCCTACTTTTAATCACTTCTTGCATTCCTATGACCTTGTATTAATGTTTATTAATCCATTTTTATGCTTATTTGCGGGATTTATACCTAAGGTAATTTCCATTTGCATTTCCTTAGTATTTCATGTGAATTATGATTACACATTGGAAAAATAACATATTTTGCACTTATCTTTGAAACAAGGATGAGTTTGATGATTTTTGTAGAACCAGTTCCAGGCTAGCTGTTGTTACATCATGATATTTGTCGCAACTCATATGGTTGAAGATCAACAGAAGTGGATACTTGATATTTTTTATTAAGTCATTACTACTGTCATTACTCCTGCTGTTATTGCTGCTGCTACTCCATGAAGCCACCATGGAGGAACATATTCATTATGGGTGATGGCTTTTTATAAATCCATTATTTCTATCATTTTTATGTCTCAAATTATGACGTAAATTATTTGAACATAAAATGGACAAGTTGGTGGTGGATGAGAGTGCATATTTGGTTTATTTATAAAGATTTGAAGACCTCCATGTAATATATGATGGACCCAACAAGTTAAATGTTATTTATTAGGAGTCACTTAGGATGAGTTTTGAGCATGTTATGATGACTCACATCTCTAAATTCGAATTTGACTTCAAAGGCATCTTAAATAACATGGAGGTTAGCAAAGGATTTGGGATTAGATTTGAGTTGATTTTGATATCCAAATTATTAGTAATTTGTTGAGGATATTTTGGATCTTCATTTATTATTTGTTATGCAAAACTCATGTATAAATAATAGCTCATTCTCCATTCCAAGGGGAGGACTCTTAGAGCAACAAGTCCAATTTATGATGGAATACGAATTATATTTCTCTCAATCTCTTTTGTAATTTAGATTGTAGTCTTTAATTTCTCTCTTTTGTTAATGTAGATTGCAATTCTTAATTTTTCTAATTTGTAATTAGACTAACTCTTTCTTATTGCTTAGCATATGATGTATTTTACTTTGATTCATTTAATTATGTAGATGTAATTTTAATTCAAGTTTCTTTATTTATGAAAGTGTGTTAGATTCGTAGATTATCATGGTTGTGTTGAATATGGTTGTCATTGATGTCAAAGGAGTTTAGTAATGACAAAGGAATAACCAAGGACATGATGGCAAGGCAAACTCAGTGAAATATAAAGGAATAACAAAGAGAGTGATGACATGGCATGTATGATAATGTGGCAGATATGATGACATGGCATGGCATGCATGATGATGTGGCATGAAGTTGAAAATACATATGATGGTGTTCTGGTCCTATCAGGAAGTCATTGTTGCATTCTGACAACATTCTGACAAATATGGCAATTTGGTGAAAATCAGGAAATTGACAAAGTATGGAAAAATTAGTCAAAACTGCCTTAGGAAAATGCCCGCCATAATTTATGGTTTGACTAAAATGCCCGTGCCATGATACCAGCCTCTAGCTTGTTGAAATGGATTTCTAGTCATGGTCTCATTTTTCCTAAATCATTTATGAGGAGAAAATTATAGGTCTGCCAAAACAGGGTTTTGCACCAGAGAAAGTAAAATTACCTAAGTGGTCTCAGGAAAATGCCCGCCATAAATGATAAGTTAAAATAAATTCCCGCAGCATATGGTCGGGCTGTAGTCTGTTGATTTGTATACCTGACCATGGTCTCATTTTTCCTTAAGCATGTCTGAAGAAAAAGTTATGGATCTGCCAAAATAGGGTTTCAAGATAAACTTTGGAGAAATTCCTGAAAATGACTAAGTGTTGTAAAACTGGCTCAGGTGGCCTTGGGAAATGCCCGTTGTACCTCATGGGAGAATGAAAAAATTTATCTAGAACTATCATGCTCTAGCTTGTCAAAGAGGCTATCTTTCCATGGTATTATTTTGCACATAAGGTGTTTGGTGACAAAGTTAACAGCCTACCAAAACAAGGTTTCAGATTTCTTTTACACCAAAGTAGCAAATACGCCTAAGTGGCCTTAGGGAAATGCCTGCCATAGCTTGTGGGTTGAAGAAAATTCCCGTACCATATGGTCATCTTGTAGGTTGGTGTTTTGTCTACCTGACCATGTCCTCATATTGACTTGAAAGTGCCCGAGGGAGAAGTTATGGATTTGCCAAAACAGTGTTTTAGGCAGATTGGACTAGTCTAAGAAAAATTGTCTAAGTATAGAATTACTGGTAAAAATTGTCTGAGTGACCTCAGTAAAATGCCCTCCATCTCTTGTGGTTGATGTCTTAAATCAGTTTGATAGCATGGATCTCTAGAATGTTATCTGGTGCATCCAACCATGGTCTTGTATTGTCCAAAGAGTCTTTGAGGAGGAAGATATGGATTTGCCAAAAGTGCCTCTCAGCTTGATTTGCACTGCTCCAGTAAAATGCATGCCTAGGTCGGCAGAAGTTGAATCTGAAGGTGAAATAAGTTGTGTTGTGCTCAGTAAGGTACATTAGATCCTTTGGTATCATTGTTTCATGGTTTTGGTGAAATGAAAAATCCACCTTAGAGTTTGGACAAATTGTCTAAGTATAAAATCCCCTTGCAAATATGCCTAAGTGGCCTCTGTAAAATTCCCTCCACTTCCTGTATATGATGGATAAAATTATTCTAAAGGTACAGGGACTTAGATTGTTTGGCTGTGCATCTAACCATATGAGTCGTTTGTCTAGAAAATCTCTGATGGTAAAGTTCTTAAGCTGCAAAAGTGCCTTCTGACTTGATTTGCACTGCTCCAGTACTGGTAAATTTGCCTAAGTTGCCCCAGGAAAATGCACGCCGAATCTTAGGTGTTAATGATAAAATTAATCTGAGACTGTCAGGCTGTAGCCTGTTGATATGTGCATCTATCCACGATGTCAATATCTTCTCTAGAGGTCACACATGCGAGAAATGAATCTGCCAAGTTAGTGAAAAATTAAGTTTGCTTTAAAGAAGAAAAATGCCTGCAAAATAAAACTGTTTATTATTAAAACATAATTAAAATGATGAAGTTTTAATTAATAAACATAATTATAATTTAAACAGAATTATAATCAATTAAAAAGGTCATGATTGATAAACTAAAGTTGAGATTCTTGAAGCGTTATTTAAACAGAATTAAATTCTGAAAAGCTACAGGATTATTTAAAAAGGCAGTAAGCTACATGAATACGTTATAAACATAAATATATTAAAAATAATATAAACAGAAATATATTAAAAAGAGTTTATTATTTATGTAGAAGCATGAAACAATGTTATGTTTATTAAAAATGATGAGACTATATAAGTTAGAATAGAGAAGTGATTTTTAGTTAAGTAATGCGTTGGATGAGTGGGCATTAACTAATAAAAGGAGATATAACAAACATAATATTATTATCTTAAAAACAGAGTTATAATAAATGAAAAAACAGAGTTAATTCAGTGAAAGGGTGTGACTGTATAATAAATGAAGGAATGTGTTTTATGAAGAGACACTTTTGTTGAAGGGACGCATTTGAAGAGAAGGCACATTTCCAGATTGAAAGGGTGTGACTGGTGAAAAAGTATGATGTTGTAAAGGTATGAAAGAAGTATTTAAATAGTAGTTTAACGAGGAAGATAGGTGTCTCAGTAATCTAGATCGTAGTAATAGCTAGATGAGGCAAAGACCAGTGGCATGAAGAAAAGTTTGTGATAGAGTTGAAAAAGGAGATCTGCAAGATTGACAAAAACATATCAGGGTGGAAGGGCGGTGCTAGGGCAGGCAGAAAGCCTGAAGGGGGTCGTAGCCTCCTTCCAATAGAAGCTGGAAAACAAGGTGTAGTTGCATCCTTGTCTGTAGCAACAGACAGAAGTTTTGGGGTGTTGTAGCATCTTTGTCTGTAGCAGTAGGAAAAAATGGGGTGTTGTTGCATCCCTTTTGTAGTAGCAGATAAATAGTTTTGTAAAATTCATCTTATTAATGAGTTTGAGTTTGTGGTTTGCTCTTTGAGGTTTCAACGATAAAATCTTGTGTTCTAACTTGTTTGATTCTTTGTGTGTCTTATACTAATTGTTTTAATAAAAAAAAGAAGGCAATATTGATTCACCCCCCCCCTCAGTATTGCTGGATAAGCCAACAGGTTGCAACCATAGTGTGATTTACTTTTTAGCAAGTGTGAGTGTGATTTACTTTCTCCCAAGAGTGAATGTGTTTCAATTTTCAAAAGTGTGTTTTAATTTATGCAAGAGTGGATTGATTTACTTTGCTGCAATGCATATTAGATGGCCAATGTTAGTGAGGAAACTGTAGCCTGCATATATTTTGCATGATAACCTTGAAACAACAAGATAACCTTGAAACAACAAAACGTTACCCTGGATTGATAATTTATGTTGTGAATCGATTGTTTTTATAAGCAATTAATCCGCCCAACACTCCTACTCTGGATTTTTCAATAATTGCCTCCATGAATCATCCTTAAGTCTTCCGCCTTTAAACCATCTTTCTCCTTGCTGGGAGAGTTTCGTGGCTTACGCAATAAATTCCTCAGTAGGCCACAAGCCTTGACCCCCAATTTGAGTGTTATCGCCATCAAACGATGTGGAAAAAGCCATAGCTACCGCCACATTATAACCATCAAATTTTCTCAAGAAATGAATCCACCCGAGTTTATGAAACTGGCTCATTAAATATTCATGTGCATCGAAAAATTCTGCCCCATACATTTCAAAACGCAATATGAGAGCCATTGTATAGAGAAAGGATTCAGACCCACAACATCAGACTCAGAAAAATAAGATAGATTTATGAAATGAAAAGAGTTGAGCCTTCGGCCTCCAAGGAAAAATATGAAAATCGATTCCAAAGACGTTAAACCCCGTCACATCAGCATGCTAAGAAAACCTTGGAAATAATTTCAGTTCGTGCTCTGAACAATAACCTTGGTTCGATTCTCAGTTTCATATAAATGAATGATTTGGGTGAATCGTGAATCATCATTAAGACATGTTTTGTTGACAAATGTAATCCATTATGAGAATAAGTGGCAGTTCGAAACGTTAAACCATAAACATAGGGTTAATATCATAATCCATATATGAATATTTAATTACCATAGAATTTCGAACCATATACAACCTTAATTCATAGTTATGCATTCTCTATATCAATGTGATATAATAAGACTATCCCTTTCAATATATATGAGCTACAGAGACTATGCATTTTCTATATCAATGTTATTATTTGTTTATGTCCTCAAACAATCTACCCTTTGAGCTATCAACCGAGATCATACAAACGCTCAAAGGTCTGCTGCATTTGTTTCCCTTCCTTATTGCTTTGACCCATATCCTTACTTTGTCGGTAGCCATTGAATCGATAATCTACCATGTATGATTAATCATGATTTTATATGTGATTAATCGTGTGCATGATGTGGTTTGGGTGTTATATTCTATGGTTGAATGGTTTGCACACCCTTCATTATCACTTGGAGTTGTTATTTGCATTGGATTTGGTTGAATGCATGTATACTCATTACATCGTGGTAGATCTCAGCCTCATGGCCTTGAATTGGGGGCACCACAAGTTTGTTGGAGGCCATATGTTTAGAATGAAATTGTAATTGTTGTTAGTAGATATTGGTAAACTTATGCCTGTAATTCATAAGGCCAAACCCTAGATACTGAGTTTCCTTGCCATTGTTTGAATGATGGTATTTGATGTGTGGTGTCACCTCAATTGCGTGGGCCATGAATTGAACAACCTGCACAATGGAAAACCTATAACCATTGGCGCATACACATCGTTGCCATACACACAATGTTGTTAATTGATGGGTTGAGGAGTTGTATGGGTGTCATGGATGTCTTTTGTAGCATGATGTGTTGTCCATAATTACTATGTTGTGTGTATATGCTTTTTGTATGTACAGATTGATTATGTCATATCTAATTGTCACAAGCTTGTGGCTATGTTTGACATGTATACATATCCAGATCTGATATTATGATTTAATACTGAGAACATTAAGCATAGTTAGCATTATTGACTTGTTTCTATGTTATATTGGATAATTCTACGATTATATATCACATATTTTGCAATGAATTTTTATATTTGTAGGGTGATAGATGCATTATATTATGTATACATAGTTTGTAAATGAAAGTATGATACTACCTGGCGTCTATTATGAAGATTTTATACTCATGTCTAGATGACATTGTTGCATATGAAAACCATATTCTAATAATAGCCTAGACTTGGGTTGATCTTCGCAGTGACTCATATCATATCATGTTTATACCAAGATACATGATGGATATGCACGGTATTTTTTTGAGTGGCTTAACGACAACAATACTCTCTTACATGTTTACCTTATCTTATGAAAAAATTCAACATGTTATACAACCTTTCTATGTTTGATCTTGTGTATTCACACATTCATAAGTGTTGAATTATACATGGTTCAAGTTAATTTTTGCACGAGCTTTTCAATGTATTGATTGTGAATATTGAATGAATAATCATGATAGGGAACTTCTAGCTATAGTTACTTATATGTGGGATGTGGGAATAAATTATTTTTTAGGATCAATTGCTAAAGACACTATGTTTTTTGAGAATGGTCTTCCCGAGTGGACACATAGCACTTTCCATAACTTCTATTATCTCAACAATCTTACTTTGATGATTATTGTTTTTATTATTTAGTTGTCGATTCACCTAATGTGTAGATGTTGGAACATCTTTAATTTTGAACAACCATGAAATTGTATATTTGGAAATTGTTACTATATTTTTCGAAAATTGCATGAAAACAAGGCTTGGATGTGCACACATGTGCATGTAACCCCCACACACAATTATTTATTATGGAAAGGATAATTTTCTTTGCTACTCATTTTCAATATTATTTGTATGAAATGTGGAATTATATGCATGTGATAATTTACCTTTAATAAAATCTCCATGACCTTCTTTTTGTCTTGTAAATACTAAACAAAGTGCACACTAGTATTAGATTGGTGCCCTTAGCTTGTCTAGGAACCATGTGTTATTGACCAAAGTAACTTTCTAAGTTCTAGCCATCCAAATGTTGAATTAAGTTCTACATAAATTAATTATGGAGGAAAATCTCTTTAAAATAAGGAAAGGAGACCCAAACAAGAGAGGAGGAAAGGGTAGCTATGCTTGTGTTCTACTTCTACAATTCAACACTCACGTTGTTTTAAATTCTAATTAGCCTATGCAGTGAACGTATCCATTCACTAAGTTAACCGTGTTCGGTTAAGGGTTAAGAAGCGAGACCGTCTTCCATATTTGACATAAATGATAATAATATATTGATTGACGATGATAAAGTTACAATAAGCTCGCCTTTATAGGGCTTGAGCAAGAATAGTGAAGGGTTACACCCTTTCGCTTATTAACTTAATAATCTATTTAATATATAAATAATAATATTAATTAAATATTCATAGCATTGCCTTCCCCTTTTGGAAAGCTTTGTCCTCAAAGCTTGAGTATTTTCCTAATGTCGTCCTTCATTCAGATTTAGTGTCGGTATTAGAATCAGACGTGATTTCTTGTGTAGAGACTTGCACTTCCTTTCCATTGATGATTTTGCACTGTATTGTCTGATTGTTCCTACATTTATGGCCTGGGATCCAATCATCACCGCATCGACGACATATGTTTTTCTTCTTTTTTCTATTATCAGAGTAACTGTTAGATGACTTTGATCTATTTTCCATTTCATAGGCATATGATTGAGGTTTTTGGCATTGATGGCCGGGTGACCAAGTATCTGCACAGTACCTACATTGGGTCTCTTTTTATTGTCGATAATGGTTATCACCTCTTGTTTTTATTCCTTCCAGTTTGCGTTCTGCGGCTTTTGCTTTATGTCTTGCTACATCTACGTTAGTATGTCATGTAACTTTAACTCTTTTTGGAGGTACGGTTTAAGACCTCCTAAATAGGTTTCGAGTCTTTGTTTGTCCGACAACCCAAATACTCATGTCGATAAGGATTCCCACTGATGTGTGAATTCCTCAACGCTTCCAACCTGTTGTAATCTGGTAAGTTTACTGAACAATTCATCTTCTTTGATACCTTGAAACCTATTAAAAAAATCATTTTTGAACAAGTTCCAGGTGTAGGCAAAATTGTCTCTCTTCCACCATAAGTACCAATTATAGGCGTACCCTTCCATATGCATTGACGCATATTTCACCTTCTCCTCGTTAGATTGAATATTGTAAATGTCGAAGTATTCTTCTGCTTTGTTTAGCCAAGCAACGCATTGGTATTCACTTCCATTGTATTTCGACAACTCTATTTTTTCCTTATGTGGGTACATTATGTAAGGGTGATATTGATTCCCTTTTGCTTTATGGTTTGATGGTGGATCAGAACTACTGGATGATGTAAGTGACATATTTGAACTGCTTTGTTGTTGGCGGTGATTTTTATCTTTTTTATTCTCTACTGTCTTACTGATAGCTTCTATTTGGTTGTTTAATCGTGCCTCCATATTTGGCAGTACTTTTGTTTCTATCTCTTGCTTAAGCGTCGCATTGTTAATCTTTATTTCTTTTTGCAATTCTTCTTGATTCTTGGCAAGTGCTTCCTGTGTGAAAATATGAAATGAGGCATCTAGCATGTCTGGACTACTGACTTGGTCTGTCTTAGGCATTAGTCTTTGTAACACCTCCATTAATATATTATGGTTCTGCGTCATGGTGCTCAAGTTCTGGGTTATGGTGTTTATGTTTTGAGTCATAGCACTCATTTTGTCATCCAAGTCTTTTTGTTTTTCGTTCAGAGTGTCAAATTTTTCACTCAACCTTCTTTCTAGTACCAGAACAACTTCATCTTTGATTTCTTTTTTAAGCACAACATTGTTATTTTTCATCTCTTCCTTTAAATCTTCTCGAAACACTTTCTCAAGTTCGTCCATTCTGGAGTTTAGACCTTCGACGATTTTTAAATCTCTAAATTGGTCTTTTCTAATTTTTCTAGTCGATCTTGTAACTCGGCCATGGTTCTTGACCTGGTGTGGGGAGGTGAATATTTGGAATCAATCTTGGAGTAAGGATAAGGGTTAGGGTTAGGGATAAAATAATAATACAATAAATATTATTAAATTAGAACAATAATTTATTATATATATTAAAAATAATAACACAATAATTATTATTCAAATTATAATAATTTTATTATGTATGAAAAAAAATATAATAATAAAAAAATTTATTATTAATTTTTTTTTTGTTTGAATGTATGCAGGTCGTTGGGAATGACGGGAGATGATGGTGGGGAGGCGGCGGTGGAAGAGTGGAGAGGGAGGGACAGCGCAACAATGGGAGGGAGCAGGTAGTGTGGGAGGTACGACGGATGGGAGTGGCAGGGAGCAGCGTGGGCAGAGGTGGAGAGCTAGGGAGATGGTCGCTGCGGTGGGAGGAGGAGGCTGCATGTGAGGTGGGAGGTGTGGTGTGGGACAATGCAGCACGTGGTCTGGGCGTAGAGGGAGGCCAAGGGCTGTTGGAGCAGACAGACAGAGGGAGTGAGAGGGTGGATGTGGCAAGGGTTGGAGGGAGGCGTGTGCAGAACGTGAATGGCTAGAATGCGGGCTGGATGGAGATGGCGAGAGAGAGGAGTGAGGGCACAAGGTAGCCGCAGGTAGGTGTGAAATGGAGTGGTAGTGTGGGAAGAGGGGGAAACAATGAAGGGACGTAAGCGTGGAGGCATGGAGCTAAAGGGAGATGTGGAGGGCATGATAGAGGACGACGAGTAGGGATGAGCGATGAACTAGGTGCACGAGGGATGCAATGCGCACAGAACGTGACCACGATTGTGGCTGAAAGTGATGGTTGAGGAGGCTAACTGAGGTGTGTCGAGGAGTGATGGGGAGGATGAACAGGAGGGTGTGGATGAGAATGTTTGCAGAATGGTGGATGGAGCACACCGAGGGTGAGTGAGGCGAGGCGATGGAGGAGATGGAAGCAGGTGGGTGATGAGCGGAAGTAAGTTGATGAGCCGATTCTGAGCTCAGGTCGAAGGAGCGAATCCGCTCTGATACCAAATGCAGTGAATGTATCCATTCACTACGTTAACCGTGTCCGGTTAAGGGTTAAGAAGCAAGACCATCTTCCATATTTGAGATAAATGATAATAATATATTGATTGATGATGATAAAGTTACAATAAGTTCGCCTTTATAGGGCTTGAGCAAGAATAGTGAAGGGTTACACCCTTTCGCTTATTAACTTAATAATCTATTTAATATATAAATAATAATATTAATTAAATATTCACAGCAGCCTACCATAGCCTACTATGGTAGGATGACTTACTCCAAGAGTCCAACATTAGGGTGAAAATGAGTTCTACCATCTTCCAAATATATATTTGTTGATTTGTTTTCATGGATTATGTTTTCTATTATATATAAGACTAACTGAGACATGGTTGCATACCCCTTTTAGATAAACTGGGTAAAGAATCCTTCAAATAGATTTTGCATTGTCTGAGGCTTCTCCTTTCCTGCTGATGAGTCCATAATATAGGTATCAAATACACTCCATTGTGCCATGGAAGAGCAAATAAACAACTAGAAAAACATTCCTTTCTGTAGGATATAATGCAATTTGATTGATAATAGGACAATGTGATTTAGTAGTTATCCTTTTCTATGTTTTAGCATATTTTATCAACTTGTCAAGTGAATGAGACTATTAGTGGACAAGCGCAGGTAAATACGAAAGGATGGCAAGACCCAAGCTCTAGTCAAAGCTAAAGAGAGACACGAAGTTCCTGTTTTCCCTGATTTATAGGAAAGAATCCCATGGATTGAGGTCGTGATTTCCAATGCTGAAACTAGGGTTGAAACATTATAATAATTAGAGGCACCTGGGTAGTAGGGGGCCTAACGCATTTTGAAGACTATTCTCTGTTTTTCAGTTTTGATATACAGTATCTAATCTTTACGACTGTTATGGATTCTATGGAATTTTAATGAAGAGCCAGCATTACTTACCACCTGTGAGTTCATAAGTTTTATTTCACTCCTGTGATACGCATTGAGGAGGGCCCCCTCATTGCGTAGATCATGAGTTATGTGCTTTATTTATATATTAGTTTATGCATCTTGTTGTTTATTTTTGAAACGTATACCCGTGGATTATTTGAGACACTTATTTGATACCAAAGTTAAGTTTTGCGCATAGCGTCTTTTCATTTGTAGTTCCACAACATAGTATTTGTAGTTCCAATGCATAGAGTCTGTAGTCCTGTAGCTATCATCTGCAAAGGTAATTTTCAGATCTATATTATTATTTCTTGCACAGTATTCCTCGACTAGATCAGATTCATGCTCCTAGTTAGATGTCCTTGGTTTCCAATTAAATAGATTTATGCTTTCTTATATTAGATTCTTGTTTTCAAATTAACTAGATTCATGCTTTGGATTTCATAAATTAGATGAATGATTTTATGAGAGTAAATTTCTGCTTTCATAAACTAGATAAATGCTTTTCTTTGGATCTCATAAATTAGATGAATGCTTTCATAGAGTAAATTCCTGCTTTCATAAACTAGATAAATGCTTTGCTTTGGATCTCATAAATTAGATGAATGCTTTCATAGAGTAAATTCCTGCTTTCATAAGTTAGATGAATGAATAGAATAGGTTCATGATTTCAGTAAGTTCATATGTGCTTTCGATTTCAATAGACCTTTAGATGTTTCACTCCCTTCAGAATAGCTCTTCACCATTCTTTCTAGAAACTGAACACCCAACGACAAAGATTCTCTTAATAGTGCACATACAGTGCCAAGTGCCTCTGAAGTTTGTGTGTTCCTTGGTCGATATTTAAAGTGAGGTTCTTGAACTAATACCTGTAAAAGGGTAGCCATTTACGAATGCCACTAGTTTTTGGATCCATTGCTGGGGAGGTGCTTAAACTATATGACACAACTTGAGAAAAAAAACTTTTGAAAAAATCTAAAAAAATACCATGAATGCCTCGGTGAAGGAGAGACGAATTCGAACGTTTTCTGCCTAACTTCCCTATGAGCAATACCAGTTCTGAACATCTCCAATTCGAATTTCTCAATAGTGATGAAGAAGCTGATCTCAGTTATAACCCAAACCTTGATAACTTCTTTGCTAGCTCTAGTTCCAACACTACCATGGTGGATGACAAAGAAGAACACAGAGAACTGTTTACCTTCCCCATAAGCGTACCCCTTGGAGATGCTAGAATGAAAAATATTAATCCCACTAATCTCCCAAACTTTCATGGCTTAACCTCAGAAGACCCTGACATGTTTATCTTTTCTAGCAGTATGACAGTTTGATGGACATATTGTAACAGAGTTCATGTAACTTGGGAAATCAGTTGGAATAAAATGAGATCTTTCATTAGTATGAACATTGCTGCCACTAATCTTCTCCTTATGATTCTCAAACAATGATATGAAGATTTAAAAAGTACTCAGTGATGATTGACTTCTTGTGCATTTCTTTTGAGATCGTGTTTAAGTTCAATTTGATAGTGCAGCATGAGGACATGCTATGGAGTGAGTTTGTGGGAGATAGAGGTTGTTTTACACTCCATAGGATCTCAAATGGAATAAGATTTTCAAAGGGGCGGAAAATATTTTGTGATAATTTATTCACTTTCTCATGCATATTGTTCCTTATATAAAATGCAGAATTTGAATTGAGCATATCTCACAAACCATGAACTGGATTCTCGTGATTTTTGGACATGGAATGCATAATATCACGATGAACAAATTTGGTAAGTTTCAGCTCAATCCAATGCACATTTTTTGAGAAAATGACCATCATCACCTACAACCATTTTGTCTATATCTCGAGATTCGTGCATCAGATGGATTTGGTGTTTGGTAAGTATAATAACTGTGGTAAGAGGAATACACTCACCAATTTTTAGAAAAAAATTAATTCACGAATTTTGAGAAAATGACCATCATCATCTACAACTGTTAACACCCAAAAAGTGCTCACTAGCTCATTTTCCTATTCACATGACCCATTTATCCACTTTTTCACCATCAGAGCCTTTGAAACCAACAAAAGGTCACCAAAAGGCCTTAGTACACCTCTTTTTTCATTAAAAAAGATTATTTTTCCCAAAAAAGCATAAAAAACCCTAAAAAAGGGTCCAAATTCCCAAAAATATTAAAAAGGGAATTAAAATATTATTTTTATTCAAAAAAAAAAAAGGAAAAAGGAGGGAAAAGTACCTAAACCATGTTGGTCAATACCATTTGGTTTCCACAAAACCACAAATGGTATTTCCCACCACCAAAACCTATAAAAAGGTGGTAGGGGCTCCTCATTTCACATCCATCCATTATCTCATCCTTATGCTGCTGAAATCTCCCCTGAGCATTTTAGCCATTGCAAACCACATTGGAGAAGAGACCATTGGAGATTGGAGTTGCTCATCCTTGGAGCCATTCAACATCAACCTTCACCATTGAAGGTATTATCGCAAGCACTTGCTTGCCCCCCCCATTTTTCAATACAAGCTCATTCTTTAATATCTTCTTGTTCTTGTTTTTAAATTATTTTTGTTATTTGCTTAATATCTTTGCTTAGATCCATGAATAGTCTTGTTTAATTAGTTTATTGTTATTTATTTTCATTGAAACTGCTGCTACTAGTTAGCAGGTGCCCATAGCACTAAGCCTGGTTGCAAAACCGGGCCAACAGTTTTTGGCGACTCCGCTTTGGTTTGAACTATAGATCTCTAGTTTTGCCTTTAATCTTAGTTTTTTATGAGTTTTTAACCTTTAGATCCATAGATCTGCCATCTTAGATAGCAGATCCATTGCTGCTCTGAGTTTTGGCCCCATAAACAGCCCGGAATTTTCAATTTTCGGGTTCGTTTCTCGGTTTCCATGCACGGCTTCCGCCTCGCGGTTTTTTGCCAGACAGTCGCGCGGTCCATCGCGACTTTTCTGCGTTTTTCCGTGCGGTCCATCGCGGCCTTTTTCCAGACAGTCGCGCGGTCCATCGCGACTTTTCGGCATTTTTCCGCGCTGCACACCGCGGCTTCGAGGCCAATTTCCGCGCTGCCCATCGCGACTGTGCGGCCAAAACCCACGCGGTCCATCGCGACTGTGCGTCCAAAACCCGCGCGGTCCATCGCGACTGTGCGTCCAAAACCTGCGCGGTCCATCGCGACTGTGCGGCCAAAACCCGCGCGGTCCATCGCGACTGTGCGGCCAAAACCCGCGCGGCTGAATTTTTCATTCGGCCATCCTGATTTTGAAAATTTTTTTTTACTGTACTTTCTGCCCATAGCACATTTTTTACAGTATTAAATCCTGCATATTTTACAGCTTTGAAAAAATTTTTGCTATTTAAAAAGTGCATATCTAGAAATATTTTTAAAAATTTTCAAGAAAGTGAAAGAGAGACTCATTTTGCATTTTCATCTAGATTCAAATTTTTTCTTGTTTACTTCTTTAAAATCTTGCCCTTAGTAATTTTTCTGAACGAAGAAATCCATTTATTTCTTTTAAAAGAAGTTTATTATTTGCTTTCATAAATCCAAAAAGTCCATTATTTTTTGAGTTGTTTTTTGAAAAGCATTTAAATTCCTTTTAGTGAAAAAATCGTAGATATTTGCTTTTTATTTTCGAAAAATCCTTTATTTTTTGAAAATTTCCTATAAAGCATTTTAATTTTTTCAAGTTCAGTTTACAACACCTCACGTGCACTCACACGATCACTTAATTGAACTAAGCCTTAAAACGAACCCTAATTTGAACACACTTTTAACCCCACTTGGGGAACACTAAAAGAATTCTTGTAGCTAGGTAGTATTGGGGGGATAGGTGTTCCAATAACACCCCTCAGTTCATACATCTGAGACATAGAAGTTGTCCAATTAGGGAGCTAAAATCTCTTAGTACTTTTTGGCGCGGTCACAACCGGTTTTTGGGAAGGCCTCTCCCTTAGGAGGGTTGAAGTCGCGAGGATGGTTCCGGAAGCCTGAGTGGAATACCGAAATCCATTCAGTAACCGAAGGGCTACCATTCGCAGTTCTCGGGATATCCCTGTATTGGGATATTGCGATCAAAGGACCAAACGGCAGATTTACCTTTTCTCGACGCGTCATGAACGGAGTATCCTAGTAGCCTGTCTTTAGGATTGATTACCCGGTGTCCCTCCCGGTAGGGGGATATCTAGCCGTTGTCTCAACATTCATATTGTCTGACTTGGATTTCATCACCTTGCAGAGGATATCGTCTGTTTGAGTCACAATACTTTTAGATTAGGTGTTTGCATGATTTCAACCTACCTGTGGTCTAGTTACACCTATTTTTTCTAGGAGCCGTTTTCCATGTTGGTATTCTGACCAGTTGTTGCATTCCTCCACTTATTGTAGCACAACTGCTAGAATAAGTGCCTTTTTTGAGGATTGATTTTTTGGCCTGAGAGCCTTCTTTTTTCACTCCCCTTCTTGCACCCCCTTGGTTGCATTAGGGTTTTGAGTCTTTTATATATATATCACCACCTGATACTTAAACAAACTTTTTTACCCAAACACATTTTCTCACCATTGAGAATTTTAGACGCTCTTGTCGTCTACAGGGCGAACTCCCAGAGTTTAGTCCACTTGGCTCTCCACGTCACAGACGCAGAGCCTTATCCCTTGATTCGACACATCGTCAATCAATTAGACAGTCATCCGATTCTGACATACCTCACTTCACCTTTGATTTGGAGGAAGAATCCGAAAACCCCACAGAGTTACCACCAACCACCATTATGTCTGGAACACCATTTGATCCATTGTTTACAAGCACCATAGGTGAGACATCCGCAGACCCTTCTGCTGTAGTACCATCCACGGCAACAACCACCCCCCTGGGTATGCCCAATATGGGTAACACTCCACATTTAGGAATGCCTAACACAGGGCCACCACCTGTCATGGGTATACCCAACATGGGGGTCATACCCCCTTTGATTTCCACAAACCCTATCCCAGGAATCCCTAGTACGATTCCCAACCCAAGTACAACCCATGTTGCACTTGGAAGTGCTATCCCAGGAATCCCTAGTGCGATCCTAACCCAAGTGTAACCCAAGTTGCACTTGGAGGCGCTGGTCCATACCAGACTACACCTATTGGAGGGCACATACCCTCCATACCCAGCATACCTTTAGGCGCTATTGGACCCCTACACCATACCACAATGGCTAGGCATGTCCCCGCCCCAGTTACCACACCTGCTAGCCTACCATACATGGCAAGTCTGAACCTGCCAGACCTAGCTAGGCTAACAAATGACCCCATCAGACATGATCTTGCGTGGCCCCATATGCCCACCAAACTTCCCTCTGACATCCCTAAGTTTGAGGGTAAGGCAGGGGAAGACCCCCAGAACCATGTCATGTCCTTCCATTTATGGTGTTCCTCCAACTCCATAGTGGACGACTCAATCCGCCTTCGGCTTTTACAACGCACCTTCACTGGCTCCGCAGCCAAATGGTATATCGAGCAGCCCCATGGGACGCATGCCACATTTACCTCCCTTGCCTCGACTTTCCTACAATTCTTCCAATTACCTGTCCGCTACGATGCGGGCGTTGAGATCCTACTGTCTTGCAGACAAACCACGGCCACCCACATCACTGACCATATTCATGAGTGGCGTCGACGCAGAAGCCTCTGCAAAATTAAATTAGACGACCGTATCTTTTTAGATTGGTTTCTAAAATCCCTCCTCCCTCTTATTGCGAAGGATGTGGCATCTGAAAGACCCCAGTCTGAAGAAGAGGCCATCCTCAAAGCCCAACAGTTTGATCTCATCTATGCCCAATCAGGTTATCTATACACAATCATACCTGACGCACCACGAGGTGACTCTTCACGTGGTGACGCACCGGGGGCATCACATGCCGCTGATGGCATCATTGGCCAAATCACCCCCCAACCTAAACCTTTCAGCATGGTGAGCACCATGCCCGCCCCAGACCTCTCTAGGGCTACATCCAGTTCCGGAGCAACAACTTCTTATGCTCCAACAAACCAGACCCATCACATTCATGGACCCTCTTGTCCACAACATTGTTATGGGCAAACGCCATCAGCATATGTACCTCCTACATACTATGCTCAACCTACTACACAGAACCCCATTCAGTTCTCACCACAACCGTTGCAGTACCCACAGCAAACTGCACCAGCTCAAGGGTACCAACAACCCCAACAGGCAACTGGACCACCTCCAGCTCCACCTGCATTCTACCCACCGCAACCTGCTCCCGCACCTGCGGCTCCCCAGAATCCCCCCAATGCTCAAGGGCATGTGTACACACAACAACAACAGCCCCAATACCAAAATAACCAACGCAACCAAGGTGGGCAACCAAACCGCGGAAGAGGACGTAACCGTGGAAACAACCAAAACCATAACCAAGCTCCACAACCTACCCATCCTCCGCAAAACAATAACGCGGCGCCTGCTCATCAGAATCCTGATCGGCCACCTAAGCAAGCCAAAAATGCTAATCTACGAACAAACCATCCTTGTTCCATTTGCGGTGTCTATGGCCACTATACCCACGCTTTCCCACATCTGGAGCGAGCTCGACAACTATGGACAGATGACGCCCATCGTCAAGGGCAGGCGGCTCCTCAGCCGCCACCCAACCCTCCACCACCTCAACAACAGCCTTTGGTGCTACAAAACCCTTTTCCCACACAAGGGGTGGTGAACACTCAGCCGTTAGCCCCCCCACAGGGCAACGTGCAACCACAACAAATCACTTACGCCGCTCCTGATCAACCCATGTTTGATACAGGAACTCACCACTTATTGATGATGTCCACTGCCGACGTCAATATCCAAACCCGTCGGAACCAGTACGGTCCTACCTCTGAGGCTCCCCCTGCCGACAAGGATACTAACGCTAATCCCACCGATCAGACGTTACGGATACCACCTCTTCCACTCGATGGTGCCTCTAAAACACCTCGTTTCCCTCTTCGTCGTATCAACAACAACCCCAATGCACGGGCTGCGTCAAATTACAACATCATAGATGACCTAGCTCAATCTCCCGCAGCCATGTCTGCGTTAGAAGTCTTGAAAAATTGTCCTACGCAGCGCAAGACTTTACTGTCCGCCATTGGGGCAATTGACCCAAATGATTCGAAATTGATGACCTTTGATTTGGACCAGTCCGAACCACGTCTGCCTTCCACCATAGCAGTCCAAGTTTCCGTTTCTATCCGAAATCTTGTCATCCATCGATGTATCATCGACGAAGGTGCCTCCACATGCGTCATGTCCACATTTGTTTGGCAGAAGTTGGGATCCCCTGCTCTCCAGCAATCCACCACTGCATTGCGGGCCTATGACGGCCGGTCAGCTCAACCTCAAGGTCTACTACCCAAGGTCCCCGTCCAATTGGGTGGGAAAACTGTGCTCATCGACATTGAGGTCATTAATGCCCAACTCGATTATAACCTTTTACTTGGCCGCAGTTACATGTACGCCATGAAAGCAGTTGCCTCATCCGTTTTTCGTACCATGATGTTCCCCCATGAGGGACGCGTGGTCAAAATCGACCAACTCACCTACTATGATCCCAATGCCCCTGCAGCCCCCGAAAATGTTCTTCCCATGATTGAACAACCCGCTTCTAGTGCAGTTACCTCCTTTGTGTCTTCTGTGGGACCCGGACTCTACTCATATACACCAATGACCTCTACATTCCAGGCCATTCCACCACCGTCACCAGAGACCCAGGTCGCAAACCTCTGTACTCTTTCACAGAATACACAAACACCCGGTAGTCAACCACCATTGGTACCGAGTCACATCGGTGTTACACCCATCCACACCATCCCCTTTCTATTTCCTCCTTCGGGTGTAGTAAGCGCCCCGGTTATGGCTACCCTTAGTCTACCCGGATTAACATTGGGATTACCCGTGTGGTATATTTCACCTCCCGTTCCACCGCCGACACCAAACGTCATCCTCCAACCGGTACAACCTATTGTTACCACAAATCAACCTCCTCCTGGTGTCGCAATCCCTTCGTCGTCAATGAAACCTCCTCCTGGTCTCACGATTACATCGACGTCAACGAATCCCCCTCTCCTTGCTAAGCCCACTGGGGGCAGAGGCCCACAACCATACACTGCGATACCACCTCCTAAGGCAGTTAAACCCCCACCAGTGTTTCGAGCTCCCCCCAAATGCTCATTATGCGATGAGATAGGACATCCAACTCATCAATGCCCACACTTACCGGCACTCCAAGAGCATATGAATATGTTGGACGATGACATCAGCATCCCAGTAGTCAGGTTAGAGCCACCTCTACAGCCTCGCGACAAATCACTGCGCACTAACCATCCTTGTGCTATATGCAGTGTTTACGGCCACTACTCTCACCATTGTCCTGATCTACCTGACTATAGAGCAGCGTTGTACGAGTTGAACAACGTCGACTTAGAGATATCTCCTCCCCTTATCGAAGAGATCCACCCCCCGCCATCATCCTCGTCGGAAGAAGTCAATACAATTTATATGATTTCAACAACTTTCAAACCAGAAACCCTTGATTTATGGTCTAACTACTTCAATACTGATGAGCAAATTTTGGAGACACTCACTGCACCCGACTACCCTTGGGATGATATGCATCATCGCTCGTACTTCCTCCCGGAAACATCTACATCCACCGCATCCAACCAGCTATCGGTCGAGTCGAAAGACTTCATACCCACTAAGGTCGATTGGTTAAAAGACCCCATCCCAGCACCGGATGCCTTTGAAGAAGGGAACATGTCAAACATTTCCCCCACTATACAGATAGACATTTCCACAACACCAGGGAAACCTGAGCTCATATCGCTGGGCGCATCTTGCACTCAAGCAGAAACTCAGGCATACAAAAAGCTCTTTCAAGAGTTCCGAGACGTCTTTGCCTGGTCTCGACCCTGCCATTATTGAACACCACATTGATACATGGCCTGAAGTACCCCCTGTTCGTCAGAAACAGCGACCCATTCACCCTTCTAAGCTCCCCGCTGTTAAGGCTGAGGTCGAGAAACTTCGAAAAGCAGGGTTCATTTACCCTATTCCATACACCACCTGGGTATCGAACCCCGTTCCCGTCAACAAAAAGCAGGGCACCCTTAGAGTATGCACTGACTTCCGCGATTTAAACCACGCTTGTCCAAAAGACAATTTCCCTACGCCATTCATTGACCAACTCATTGATGAGTGTGCGGGCCATGAGGTCCTATCCTTCATGGACGGGTTTTCCGGATATAACCAGATCCACATCCGCAAGGAGGATCAGTACAAGACTGCCTTCACCACTGGGAAGGGAAGGGTAAGTTCGTATCCATGTGGCAAGGCCCCTACATCATACACACCTGCCTCGGGCAGGGGGCATACATTCTGACCGATTCAGACGGCAACACCCTACGCAACCCACGCAACGGGTTGTACCTTAAACGATTTTACCCATAGAAAATCTGATGGACACCATTGTCCATTTTAGTATAGGCATGCTTTCTTTGTTCACAAAAAATTCAAAAAACCTAAATATTTGTTTTTCTTTGCATGACCACAGATGGAGCCTCTTCCACTCTGCCATATCGGTTTCGCTGATGGTGCAAGCCGTTGGTCTCCCAATCTCGCCTCCGCAGCTTGGGTAATATACTCCCCCTCACATGAGTTAATCCACATTGATGGAGTCTGTTTAGGTGCCGCTACCAATAATCAAGCTGAATACGATGCCGTGACCGGTCTCCTGGCCGCTGCTCTCCAAATGAGCATCCGTCACCTCAACATTTTCTTGGACTCACAGCTCCTAGTTTCCTAGCTCAACAATGATTACCAGGTACGCGATCCCTGTCTCTTCAGAAAATTCCTGTGCACTAAACAAATGGTTAGACAGTTTGAATCCATTACATTCACACATGTCCCAAGACACCTCAATAGTGTAGCAGATAATATGGCCAACAGTGTCCTCGACTGGCACACCAATCACATCATGTCATATCAATAAACAAAAAATTGCATCCATGTGCAAAACAGATGCCTCAACGGGCATATACAAAAACCAATAGTGCATCCACGTGCATAACATGTGCCTCCACGGGCATAAAAAAAACAAACCAAATAATGCATCCATGTGCATAACATGTGCCTCCACGGGCATATACAAAAGACAAATGTGCATCCACGTGCATACACGACAATATATCTAAAATATATATCCACACATATATATAAATCAAATAGTGAACATGTCATAAGTGCCCTCAGCACCCGATATACAAAAAATACATCTGTCATACAAAAATGCTTCCCCATATGCTCATCAGCATTTGGGGGCAGATACAATATATCTACTCATCTGGATCCCTAGGATCCTCGGGCTCCTCCTCCGGCTCCTCCTCCGACTCCTCCTCCACCGGCCCCGCCGGGTCACGACGACCCCGAACTCGCCGCTCTGCTGGCCCCGCTGGATCGTCCCTCAGACGTATCCTCCCCTGAGCCGGCCCTGCCGGAGCATCTCGTCTACCATCCCCGTGCCTCGCCACGAACACCGCTGCCCTCAACAGGAGCGATTGCCACTCAGGCGGCGCACCGAGACATCCCTGCAAAATGTCCCGATCAAGGTCCCTCCAACCATCCTCGGGGAGCCCAGCTACGATCCGGGCTAAGGTCCGTCGGACACCATCTATGGCATCATCATGAGGGCCAACCCCTCGCCCACGGGCTGCATATCCTCCACCACGCGGAGGAGGTACAGGTACAGGTGGATGGGCAACCACCATCGCCCGCCCCTGCCGAGCCACATAGTCAGGTGGTGGCACTGGACCCACATCTGCACAAAGCAAGTAAGCCATCAGATACTATACAAAAAATCATCAATGATAAATCAAACAACATATGATATAATATCAAATAAAACACATAACATACCGTCTAAACTCCAGGCCTGTCCTGGGGCACGAGGCATCTCTGGGTCACCTCGGTAGTCCATGCCGGCGTAGGGATAGTCCTCAATAACCAGAGGCATCTGCTCCCACTGATGATAGAAATCCTCCGTGAAGTAGCCGCGGACACCACCGTCGGCACGGGGCATCATCTGCCCCCACCTCATCATACGAGGCTCACTCGGAAGACCAGCACGAACGGGTACCCGTGGCCGCAAGGTCGGCAGCCGCTCGAAGAAAAAACAGCATAAAAACGAGGCATAACAAAACTCGCCTCCCTCTCTAATGGCCTTGTCCAGATCTCTCCGGACACCAGCCAGGAACATCTGCGCCCAGGCATAATAAGTACCCTGTAGAACGAAATCCACCATCATCGTCTGCCCCCCAGACATACGATGTGGTGCAGCAGCACCCAATATCCTCAAAACGCAGGCACCAACAGCCCGCATATCCCACTCACGTAGGAACTTCAGACTAATAGAGCTGTTTACCAAAACAGCATCATCCACACAGAAAGTCTGTAAGAGGTCCTCCATATCTACACCGGGAGGAAACCTCGGCGAAATATCACCTACCTCACCCAGGCGAGGCAACCCAGTCAAAAAATATACATCCGTGAGAGTGATCTCCAACCTCTCACCACCAATAATGAAGGCACCCTCTGCCGGCACCCACCACTGCACAAGCTTGTTCAGGAGCCGTCTCACTGAACGTATAGGCGGGATCTGAGCGAACTTCAAGAGTCCGCTCATAGCCAGGGTCTGTCTCACCCCTGCATCAGTCTCAATCCTCAGCATGAGATCAGCATCGATCTCCCTCTCCCGCCACACAGACTGAGGTCTCCGCAACATCCTGCCAAAAAACAGAAGAAATTTTTAGCCCCAGCATAAAAATTTTAGAAAAATCCCATCGCGGCTTTTACACAAAAAGCCGCGATGCCCATCGCGGCTTTTCCACAAAAAGCCGCGATGACCATTGCGGGATCCATGCAAAAACCCGCGATGAACATCGCGGGTTTTCGCCGGACAGTCGCGATGAACATCGCGACTATCCCCCATGAACTCGCGATGAACATCGCGGGTTCCGACCTCACAGTCGCGATGAACATCGCGACTGTGAGCCTAAAACCCGCGCGGTTCATCGCGGGTTCAGCCCCGAAACCCGCGCGGTTCCACGTTGGAGAGTCAACGTGGAGTTTCGCGGCCTTCGGGGGCCCGCCGCCAAACAAAAAAGACATAATTGACAAGGTTAAGGCGAATAGAGTTACCTGCAACTCGCTAAATCGAAATCCAACGGTGAAATCTCCCAGAAATCAAGAAATAGCTCTGACAGCTCTATCGAACTCGCACGTAACAATGACAAGTCATTTGGGCCCCACGTCCTATTTATAGAAAAACTACCAATTTTCCAACAACCATTGCGGTATCATACGAAGTCCATTTCTCAAACCGTTGGTACCGTTGGGATCAGCACAGCGAGAACTTCATAGAGGTTCCTTCCGTTTCCCGTTTTCACGGGGTCCATTTTTTGACCATTTTTTAGCCTCTCTCGTCACCTCGGTTTGCGTGCCACATCGGCCGTTCTCCATTTCAGACGTGCCTTATATAGCCGGATTCAGTTTTTCACGCTCGTTATGATGCTTGAGATCATTTCTCGCTCTCACCTTTAGATTTTTCGGGTATTTTTTCCATGCCCCCTCGTCACCTCGGTTTGCGTGCCACATCGGTCGTTCTCCGTTTCAGACGTGCCTTATATAGCCTGATTCAGTTTTTCGCGCTCGTAATGATGCTTGAGATCATTTCTCGCTCTCACCTTTAGATTTTTCGAGCATTTTTTCCACGCCCCCTCGTCACCTCGGTTTGCGTGCCACATCGACCGTTCTCCGTTTCAGACGTGCCTTATATAGCCGGATTCAGTTTTTCGCGCTCGTGATGATGCTTGAGATCATTTCTCGCTCTCACCTTTAGATTTTTCGGGCATTTTTTCCATGCCCCCTCGTCACCTCGGTTTGCGTGCCACATCGACCGTTCTCCATTTTCGACGTGCCTTATATCGCCGGATTTAGTTTTCCGCGCTCGTGACGACGCTCGAGATCATTTCTCGCTCTCACCTCTAGATTTTTCGGGCATTTTTCCTTGTGACCCCCTCGTCACCTTGGTTTGCGCGCCACATCGGCCGTTCTCTGTTTTCAACAATCCTTAGGTCACCGGATCCAGTTTTCCGCACTGATGACGATGCTTGAGACCTTTTTTCGCCCTCATCAGTCTATTTTTGTTCGGTATAATTTTATCCCTTTTTCGGGCCGAGCAACCCCTTTTTACGAAAAAGGCACTTAGGGAGTTTCTGTTAAGCTCTTTTCTGACTCCTAAAACAATGAAAAGATCGCCGAGCAATCTTGCTTCCTTTCATGCTCGCTAAACGTATCTGAAAGGGCGTCTACCTGGTATAAGTTTACCCCTTTTCCGGACCTTGTAGACTAATTACGAAAAATGTATACTCTAGTCACATCGGCTAGAAGAGTTCTCCATCCGCATCATTTTATCCTTTTTCGGGCCTTGGAGACTAAACTTACGAAAAAGAAACACCAACAGAGTCCACTTACCGTTTTCAGACTCTCTAAACATGAAAGCAACCATGAGCATGAGCCGTCCTGGGCTCGCAAAATCCACAGGACCGTACCATTTTAGAGCACACTTTTATCCCTTCTTGGAGCTCATTAAAACTACGAAGAAGGAATCAATGGTGCCTCTTGGCGCCACGACAGATCACATCTACTCATATGGCAACTTCCCCATTTTGGTCGCCGTTGTTCAGAGTATTCTGCAGTATGTCACCTTGATAATCCCTCGACAGCACCTATCAGCTCGTCCTCCCCCCCAGAGTCAATATATACCATTCAGTCAAAGCAATGATCCCCACACCTACAAGTCAGTTCCCTACGCTGCCAGGTCAACCATGTCATCATGCTATGAACAAAGGAAGTTTGAGTCTACCCATTTTTTGACCCAGTTATTTTCCTTCCCCACAAGTATGTCAGTCCTACCATCAGTACTACATCACTTCAGTTATACACCTCCTGCTCCTATCAAGGAAACATCATTGCCTTGTTAGTTGCTGGTCTCCCTCTGTCGACGACAACTACATTGATTCCAGAGGATAGACCTAGAGGTCCCTGTGTCTTGGACTCATTACCATTTATGATGAGTGCCTACGAATCATTTCGAGAGGAATCCTCAATGCCTCTCCGAATGGTTGTTTCTCACATGCTCGACTTCAACACCTTGATCGCATCATTGAGACTCGCACAGGGTATTGGTCCGTTCAGTTATTAGTCGAAGACCCCGGATTCCACCTGTCTCCTCCACATTTGAGAGTCTACCTATGGAAAAAACCAGTTACATTTTTTCTATAGATATTCGGGTTGCGTATGGCGACAATATCTCAGATGGCTCACAGTCATTGAGTCCATACAGATGTTGGACACCTTCAGTTTCAGCAGTTCAACAGTTATTCCAGTGTATCAGTTATTGAGATCATCCATGATCATGGGTATATCCCACAATAAGGTCCCCTCTGGACCATTATGATGTACCAGTATATTTCTTTACGTATTAGACCCCCCTTCTTGGGACTAATTGTTTTGTCTATGTCTTGATACGAGCATGGGAATGCCCGCCTCGTCCTTTATCAGAGATTATACCTCATCCATATTGAGGCCATGTAATATTTTTTGTTTTTGCAGCTTCCAAGGGCCGTGGCTCCAGTCTCCAACCGGTCTCTTCTCTCCCCTAAAACCCCAGAAAAAGACAAATGAACTATGATATCTATCGGCCATACGATGAGCTCCTGCCCTCACACATCAGGGGGCAATCTGTTAACACCCAAAAAGTGCTCACTAGCTCATTTTCCTATTCACATGACCCATTTATCCACTTTTTCACCATCAGAGCCTTTGAAACCAACAAAAGGTCACCAAAAGACCTTAGTACACCCCTTTTTTCATTAAAAAAGATTATTTTTCCCCAAAAAACATAAAAAACCCTCAAAAAGGGTCCAAATTCCCAAAAATATTAAAAAGGGAATTAAAATATTATTTTTATTCAAAAAAAAAAAAGGAAAAAGGAGGGAAAAGTACCTAAACCATGTTGGTCAATACCATTTGGTTTCCACAAAACCACAAATGGTATTTCCCACCACCAAAACCTATAAAAAGGTGGTAGGGGCTCCTCATTTCACATCCATCCATTATCTCATCCTTATGCTGCTGAAATCTCTCTTGAGCATTTTAGCCATTGCAAACCACATTGGAGAAGAGACCATTGGAGATTGGAGTTGCTCATCCTTGGAGCCATTCAACATCAACCTTCACCATTGAAGGTATTATCGCAAGCACTTGCTTGCCCCCCCCATTTTTCAATACAAGCTCATTCTTTAATATCTTCTTGTTCTTGTTTTTAAATTATTTTTGTTATTTGCTTAATATCTTTGCTTAGATCCATGAATAGTCTTGTTTAATTAGTTTATTGTTATTTATTTTCGCTGAAACTGCTGCTACTAGTTAGCAAGTGCCCATAGCACTAAGCCTGGTTGCAAAACCGGGCCAACAACAACCAATTTGCATTTTTCTCGAAAACCATGATGTGGGTATCTTTGATTTTGGGTGTGGAGATGCATGGGACTAATAAAAAATTGCTTGAAAAATTTAAGCCAAACTCAGTTTTTAGTTTGTAAGAAATTAGTTTAGGAAGGTTGCTGAAATAACTGCTGATGCACCTGCAAAATTTGTTGATACAGACCTGTAGTGACTTATTTGCTTATATCCTGAAATTGGTAAGCTTGTTTGATGTGGTTTTTGGTATGGTGAAGCATGGGATTAGTATAAATATGCCTACAAAATTTCAACAAAATCCACTTTGTACTTTGTTAGAAAATGTGGTGTTTCAACATTGTTTCAACATCACTTGAGAACTGATTTTAGAAGTCTGTCGGATATGAAAATTGAGCATATGACTACTATGATGACCTACATGACCTTGTATTGAGAAATCATTACTTGTGGTGTTCTTGATTTGCTAATTATGACATGTTTTAAGATTGTCCTTTCATGAGAAGTGCAACAACCATTGTTTTTGAAGAGATTTCAAGGTTCTTTTGGGCACTATCGTCTTTTATCAACATTATCAGTTGGACAAGCATAGAAGTGTTACATAATGGTTTTTGGTTAGTATGCATTGAAAAATGGGAGCCCTTACAGCTTGGTTAATACAAAGGTATTGGGTTGCATGAGGACATGCAACATATTCAGTTTGAGGGTGATGTTGGGCCATGGAATTGTCCTTATTTTACACTATCTTTTCCCTACTTTTAATCACTTCTTGCATTCCTACGACCTTGTATTAATGTTTATTAATCCATTTTTATGCTTATTTGCGGGATTTATACATAAGGTAATTTCCATTTGCATTTCCTTAGTATTTCATGTGAATTATGATTACACATTGGAAAAATAACATATTTTGCACTTATCTTTGAAACATGGACGAGTTTGATGATTTTTGCAGAACCAGTTCCAGGCTAGCTGTTGTTACTCCATGATATTTGTCGCAACTCATATGGTTGAAGATCAACATAAGTGGATACTTGATATTTTTTATTAAGTCATTACTAATGTCGTTACTCCTGCTGTTATTGCTGCTGCTACTCCATGAATCCACCATGGAGGAACATATTCATTATGGGTGATGGCTTTTTATAAATCCATTATTTCTATCATTTTTATGTCTCAAATTATGATGTAAATTATTTGAAGATAAAAGGGACAAGTTGGTGGTGGATGAGAGTGCATATTTGGTTTATTTATAAAGATTTGAACACCTCCATGTAATATATGATGGACCCAACAAGTTAAATGTTATTAGGAGTCACTTAGGATGAGTTTTGAGCATGTTATGATGACTCACATCTCTAAATTCAAATTTGACTTCAAAGGCATCCTAAATAACATGGAGGTTAGCAAAGGATTTGGGATTAGATTTGAGTTGATTTTGATATCCAAATTATTAGTAATTTGTTGAGGATATTTTGGATATTCATTTATTATTTGTTATGCAAAACTCATGTATAAATAATAGCTCATTCTCCATTCTAAGGGGAGGACTCTTAGAGCAACAAGTCCAATTTATGATGGAATACGAATTATATTTCTCTCAATCTCTTTTGTAATTTATATTGTAGTCTTTAATTTCTCTCTTTTGTTAATGTAGATTGCAATTCTTAATTTCTCTAATTTGTAATTAGACTAACTCCTTCTTATTGCTTAGCATATGATGTATTTTACTTTGATTCATTTAATTATGTAGATGTAATTTTAATTCAAGTTTCTTTATTTATGAAAGTGTGTTAGATTCGTAGATTAGCATGGTTGTGTTGAATATGGTTGTCATTGATGTCAAAGGAGTTTAGTAATGACAAAGGAATAACCAAGGACATGATGGCAAGGCAAACTCAGTGAAAGATAAAGGAATAACCAAGGACATGATGGCAAGGCAAACTCAGTGAAAGATAAAGGAATAACAAAGAGAGTGATGACATGGCATGTATGATAATGTGGAAGATATGATGACATGGCATGGCATGTATGATGATGTGGCATGAAGTTGAAAATACATATGATGGTGTTCTGGTCCTATTAGGAAGTCATTGTTGCATTCTGACAACATTCTGACAAATATGGCAATTTGGTGAAAATCAGGAAATTGACTAAGTATGGAAAAATTAGTCAAAACTGCCTTAGGAAAATGCCCGCCATAATTTATGGTTTGACTAAAATGTCATGCCATGATATCGGCCTCTAGCTTGTTGAAATGGATTTCTAGTCATGGTCGCATTTTTCCTAAATCATTTATGAGGAGAAAATTATAGGTCTGCCAAAACAGGGTTTTGCACCAGAGAAAGTAAAATTACCTAAGTGGTCTCAGGAAAATGCCCGCCATAAATGATAGGTTAAAATAAATTCCCGCAGCTTATGGTCGGGCTATAGTCTGTTGATTTGTATACCTGACCATGGTCTCAGTTTTCCTTAAGCATGTTTGAAGAAAAAGTTATGGATCTGCCAAAATAGGGTTTCAAGATAAACTTTGGAGAAATTCCTGAAAATGACTAAGTGTTGGAAAACTGGCTTAGGTGGCCTTGGGAAATGCCCGCTGTACCTCATGGGAGAGTGAAAAAAATTATCTAGAACTATCATTCTCTTAGAACTATCATTCTCTAGCTTGTCAAAGAGGCTATATTTCCATGGTATTATTTTGCACATAAGGTGTTTGGTGACAAAGTTAACAGCCTACCAAGGTTTCAGATTTCTTTTACACCAAAGTAGCAAATACGCATAAGTGGCCTTAGGGAAATGCCTGCCATAGCTTGTGCATTGAAGAAAATTCCCGCACCATATGGTCATCTTGTAGGTTGGTGTTTTTTCTACCTGACCATGTCCTCATATTGACTTGAAAGTGCCCGAGGGAGAAGTTATGGATTTGCCAAAACAGTGTTTTAGGCAGATTGGACTAGTCTAGGAAAAATTGTCTAAGTATAGAATTACTGGTAAAAATTGTCTGAGTGACCTCAGTAAAATGCTCTCCATCTCTTGTGGTTGATGTCTTAAATCAGTTTGATAGCATGGATCTCTAGAATGTTATCTGGTGCATCCAACCATGGTCTTGTATTGTCCAAAGAGTCTTTGAGGAGGAAGATATGGATCTGCCAAAAGTGCCTCTCAGGTTGATTTGCACTGCTCCAGTAAAATGCATGCCTAGGTCGGCAGAAGTTGAATCTGAAGGTGAAATAAGTTGTGTTGTGTTCAGTAAGGTACATTAGATCCTTTGGTATCATTGTTTCATGGTTTTGGTGAAATGAAAATCCCACCTTAGAGTTTGGACAAATTGTCTAAGTATAAAATCCCCTTGCAAATATGCCTAAGTGGCCTCTGTAAAATTCCCTCCACTTCCTGTATATGATGGATAAAATTATTCTAAAGGTACAGGGACTTAGATTGTTTGGCTGTGCATCTAACCATATGAGTGGTTTGTCTAGAAAGTCTCTGATGGTAAAGTTATTAGGCTGCAAAAGTGCCTTCTGACTTGATTTGCACTGCTCCAGTACTGGTAAATTTGCCTAAGTTGCCCCAGGAAAATGCACGCCGGATCTTAGGTGTTAATGATAAAATTAATCCGAGACTGTCAGGCTGTAGCCTGTTGATATGTGCATCTATCCATGATGTCAATTTCTTCTCTGGAGGTCACACGTGTGAGAAATGAATCTGCCAAGTTAGTGAAAAATTAAGTTTGCCTTAAAGAAGAAAAATGCCTGCAAAATAAAATTGTTTATTATTAAAACATAATTAAAATGATGAAGTTTTCATTAATAAACATAATTATAATCAATTAAAAAGGTCATGACTGATAAATTAAAGTTGAGATTCTTGAAGCGTTATTTAAACAGAATTAAATTCTGAAAAGCTACAGGATTATTTAAAAAGGCAGTGAGCTACAGGAATAAGTTATAAACATAAATATATTAAAAATAATATAAACAAAAATATATTAAAAAGAGTTTATTATTTATGTAGAAGCATGAAACAAAGTTATGTTTATTAAAAAGGATAAGACTCTATAAGTTAGAATAGAGAAGTGATTTTTAGTTAAGTAATGCGTTGGATGAGTGGGCATTAACTAATAAAAGGAGATATAACAAACATAATATTATTATCTTAAAAACAGAGTTATAATAAATTAAAAAACAGAGTTAATTCAGTGAAAGGGTGTGACTGTATAATAAATGAAGGAATGTGTTTTATGAAGAGACACTTTTGTTGAAGGGATGCATCTGAAGAGAAGGCACATTTCCAGATTGAAAGGGTGGGACTGGTGAAAAAGTATGATGTTGTAAAGGTATGAAATAAGTATTTAAATAATAGTTTAAAGAGGAAGATAGGTGTCTCAGTAATCTAGATCGTAGCAACAGCTAGATGAGGCAAAGACCACTGGAAGTTTGTGATAGAGTTGAAAAAGGAGATCTGCAAGATTGACAAAAACATATCAGGGTGGAAGGGTGGTGCTAGGGCAGGCAGAAATCCTGCAGGGGGTCGTAGCCTCCTTCCAATAGAAGCTGGAAAACAAGGTGTAGTTGCATCCTTGTCTGTAGCAGCAGACAGAAGTTCTGGGGTGTTGTAGCATCCTTGTCTGTAGCAGTAGGAAAAAATGGGGTGTTGTTGCATCCCTTTTGTAGTAGCAGATAAATAGTTTTGTAAAATTCATCTTATTAATGAGTTTGAGTTTGTGGTTTGCTCTTTGAGGTTTCAACGATAAAATCTTGTGTTCTAACTTGTTTGATTCTTTGTGTCTTATACTAGTTGTTTTAATAAAAAAAAGAAGGCAATATTGATTCACCCCCCCTCAGTGTTGTTGGATAAGCCAACAGGTTGCAACCATAGTGTGATTTACTTTTTAGCAAGTGTGAGTGTGATTTACTTTTTTGCAAGTGTGATTTACTTTCTCGCAAGAGTGAATGTGTTTCAATTTTCAAAAGTGTGTTTTAATTTATGCAAGAGTGGATTGATTTACTTTGCTGCAATGCATATTAGATGGCCAATGTTAGTGAGGAAACTGTAGCCTGCATATATTTTGCATGATAACCTTGAAACAACAAAATAACCTTAAAACATCAAGATGTTATCTTGGATTGATAATTTATGTTGTGAATCGATTGTTTTTATAAGCAATTAATCCGCCCAACACTCCTACTTTGGATTTTTCAATAATTGCCTCCATGAATCATCCTTAAGTCTTCCGCCTTTAAACCATCTTTCTCCTTGCTGGGAGAGTTTCGTGGCTTACGCAATAAATTCCTCAGTAGGCCGCAAGCCTTGACCCCCAATTTGAGTGTTATCGCCATCAAACGATGTGGAAAAAGCCATAGCTACCGCCACATTATAACCATCAAATTTTCTCAAGAAATGAATCCACCCGAGTTTATGAAACTGGCTCATTAAATATTCACGTGCATCGAAAAATTCTGCCCCATACATTTCAAAACGCACTATGAGAGCCATTGTATAGAGAAAGGATTCAGACTCACAACATCAGACTGAGAAAAATAAGATAGATTTATGAAATGAAAAGAGTTGAGCCTTCGGCCTCCAAGGAAAAATATGAAAATCGATTCCAAAGACATTAAACCCCATCACATCAGCATACTAAGAAAACCTTGGAAATAATTTCAGTTCGTGCTCTGAACAATAACCTTGGTTCGATTCTCAGTTTCATATAAATGAATGATATGGGTGAATCGTGAATCATCATTAAGACATGTTTTGTTGACAAATGTAATCCATTATGAGAATAAGTGGCAGTTCGAAACGTTAAACCATAAACATAGGGTTAATATCATAATCCATATATGAATATTTAATTACCATAGAATTTCGAACCATATACAACCTTAATTCATAGTTATGCATTCTCTATATCAATGTGATATAATAAGACTATCCCTTTCAATATATATGAGCTACAGAGACTATGCATTTTCTATATCAATGTTATTATTTGTTTATGTCCTCAAACAATCTACCCTTTGAGCTATCAACCGAGATCATACAAACGCTCGAAGGTCTGCTGCATTTGTTTCCCTTCCTTATTGCTTTGACCCATATCCTTACTTTGTCGGTAGCCATTGAATCGATAATCTACCATGTATGATTAATCATGATTTTATATGTGATATACATGCATTATCGTGTGCATGATGTGGTTTGGGTGTGATATTCTATGGTTGAATGGTTTGCACACCCTTCATTATCACTTGGAGTTGTTATTTGCATTGGATTTGGTTGAATGCATTTATACTCATTACATCGTGGTAGATCTCAGCCTGATGGCCTTGAATTGGGGGCATGACAAGTTTGTTGGAGGCCATATGTTTAGAATGAAATTGTAATTGTTGTTAGTAGATATTGGTAAACTTATGCTTGTAATTCAAAAGGCTAAACCCTAGATATTGAGTTTCCTTGCCATTGTTTGAATGATGGTATTTGATGCGTGGTGTCACCTCAATTGCATGGGCCATGAATTGAACAACCTGCACAATGGAAAACCTATAACCATTGGCGCATACACATCGTTTCCATACACACAATGTTGTTAATTGATGGGTTGAGGAGTTGTATGGGTGTCATGGATGTCTTTTGTAGCATGATGTGTTGTCCATAATTACTATGTTGTGTGTATATGCTTTTTGTATGTATAGATTGATTATGTCATATCTAATTGTCACAAGCTTGTGGCTATGTTTGACATGTATACATATCCAGATCTGATATTATGATTTAATACTTAGAACATTAAGCATAGTTAGCATTATTGACTTGTTTCTATGTTATATTGGATAATTCTACGATTATATATCACATTTTTTGCAATGAATTTTTATATTTGTAGGGTGATAGATGCATTATATTATGTATACATAGTTTGTAAATGAAAGTATGATACTACCTGGCATCTATTATGAAGATTTTATACTCATGTCTAGATGACATTGTTGCATATGAAAACCATATTCTAATAATAGTCTAGACTTGGGTTGATCTTTGCAGTGACTCATATCATACCATGTTTATATCAAGATACATGATGGATATGCACGGTATTTTTTTGAGTGGCTTAACGACAACAATACTCTCTTACATGTTTACCTTATCTTATGAAAAAATTCAACATGTTATACAACCTTTCTATGTTTGATCTTGTGTATTCACACATTCATAAGTGTTGAATTATACATGGTTCAAGTTAATTTTTGCACAAGCTTTTCAATGTATTGATTGTGAATATTGAATGAATAATCATGATAGGGAACTTCTAGCTATAGTTACTTATATGTGGGATGTGGGAATAAATTATTTTTTAGGATCAATTGCTAAAGACACTATGTTTTTTGAGAATGGTCTTCCCGAGTGGACACATAGCACTTTTCATAACTTCTATTATCTCAACAATCTTACTTTGATGATTATTGTTTTTATTATTTAGTTGTTGATTCACCTAATGTGTAGATGTTGGAACATCTTAAATTTTGAACAACCATGAAATTGTATATTTGGAAATTGTTACTATATTTTTTGAAAATTGCATGAAAACAAGGCTTGGATGTGCACACATGTGCATGTAACCCCCACACACAATTATTTATTATGGAAAGGATAATTTTCTTTGCTACTCATTTTCAATATTATTTGTATGAAATGTGGAATTATATGCATGTGATAATTTACCTTTAATAAAATCTCCATGACCTTCTTTTTGTCTTGTCAATACTAAACAAAAGTGCACACTAGTATTAGATTGGTGCCCTTAGCTTGTCTAGGAACCATGTGTTATTGACCAAAGTAACTTTCTAAGTTCTAGCCACCCAAATGTTGAATTAAGTTCTACATAAATTAATTATGGAGGAAAATCTCTTTAAAATAAGGAAAGGAGACCCAAACAAGAGAGGAGGAAAGGGTAGCTATGCTTGTGTTCTACTTCTACAATTGAACACTCATGTTGTTTTAAATTCTAATTAGCCTACCAATAGCCTACTATGGTAGGATGACTTACTCCAAGAGTCCAACATTAGGGTGAAAACGAGTTCTACCATCTTCCAAATATATATTTGTTGATTTGTTTTCATGGATTATGTTTTCTATTATATATAAGACTAACTCAGACATGGTTGCATACCCCTTTTAGATAAACTGGGTAAAGAATCCTTCAAATAGATTTTGCATTGTATGAGGCTTCTCCTTTCCTGCTGATGAGTCCATAATATAGGTATCAAATACACTCCATTGTGCCATGGAAGAGCAAATAAACAACTAGAAAAACATTCCTTTCTGTAGGATATAATGCAATTTGATTGATAATAGGACAATGTGATTTAGTAGTTATCCTTTTCTATGTTTTAGCATATTTTATCAACTTGTCAAGTGAATGAGACTATATGTGGACAAGCGCAGGTAAATACGAAAGGATGGCAAGACCCAAGCTCTAGTCAAAGCTAAAGAGAGACACAAAGTTCCTGTTTTCCCTGATTTATAGGAAAGAATCCCATGGATTGAGGTCGTGATTTCCAATGCTGAAACTAGGGTTGAAACATTATAATAATTAGAGGCATTTGGGTAGTAGGGGGCCTAACACATTTTGAAGACTATTCTCTGTTTTTCAATTTTGATATACAGTATCTAATATTTACGACTGTTATGGATTCTATGGCATTTTAATGAAGAACCAGTATTACTTACCACCTATGAGTTCATAAGTTTTATTTCACTCCCGTGATACGCATTGAGGAGGGCCCCCTCATTGCATAGATCATGAGTTATGTTCTTTATTTATATATTAGTTTATGCATCTTGTTGTTTATTTCTGAAACGTATATGCGTGGATTATTTGAGACACTTATTTGATACCAAAGTTAAGTTTTGCGCATAGCGTCTTGTAAGACCCACAACCTGGCTCTTCTTTAGTTTTTAAATAAGTCAGATATTTCACTTCTGGTTAAAATTTCTGTTCTGTTTCTGTTGTGTTTTGTTCCTGTTTGTGGTTATGTTTCTATTCTCTTCACTAGTTTTGGCTGTAAGGAAAATAAAGTGTTTACATTTACAAAATTCAACCATTAAAATTCTGACTTTTATTTCAAGTTTTCATTTCTAACTTTTGCTCATTTACATGCCTGAAAACGATATAAAATCTGCATTTTCATTCTTTTCAGATTTGAAAATTTATAAATTTGTTTTATCTACTTCTAACAAATTATTGTTGACTGTGCAGGTAGCAAATATAATCACAGCATATAAACTTTTGAAAATTAATTAAACAGAATTTGCCAAGGTAGAAACGATAACATACCTGCTGGAAAATACCTGTAAATAGTTAGTAGCTCCGCACGTGTTGCTGTCCCCGTTGGTGTTTCTCCTTCACTTTTCCCTGCAGCCCAAGCCTTCCCCAAGGTTCTGAAACTCAACTAGCCCAACACAGCCTTGCCACCCTGCCAACTGGCGAGGTCTCGCCGACCACCCAGCTCCAAAGGTACCCCTTTGGACCCCCGAGCCCAAACCGAGTACAAGCCCAAGCTGCTGTATCCCTTTAGAAAAACAGCCTTCAACCAAAACCCTCTTTTTTTCAGCTTTGCTCTCCAATTTCTGCTCCCAAAAATTCCCAAGGTAAAAGATCCCCCTTTCCTCTTCCCCCTTTCTCCATCTTATCCTAAGTTTGCCGACTCTTCTTCCCATTACTATCCCTATCTTCATCATAAATTTCATCCAACCCATTCATCTACCATGTAAGTCCTCGAGCCCTCAACTTGGACTTTTATTAATAATTTAAAATAATATTAAAAGGTGTTGGTTGGGGGTCACTTCCCAACCGTAACTTCCAATTTCATTAATTTAATCCTTTTATTTTATTTCATAGTTTTAAACATTTCCCTTCTCATATTTCAATTTTTGACCATTTAATTAATAAATAATAAATGTTACATAAATATTATATAGTTTAAATTTGCGGTTGGTTCACCCACCACCCGTAAGTGGTTTTACACTTACACATTTTAATACATTAATTACTAGTCATCCCTTAGTGTTTCCTAATTCAATGCTTCATTTATTATTAATTAATTTGTTTATTGATTAACTTAAAATACATTTTTAACACTTTGTTTAATAATAGTGTACGACAACATTTATAGTTTATGCCCTGTCCTATGTAGCCTCGACACAACCTTTACAATTAAGAAATTATAATTTCTATCTTATCCTTATAATTTTAACTAATTAATTAACATTGTTTAGGATGCAATCAATATTAACCTATAAGTTATTACTACCTTAATTAACATTACAATCACATTTAATATCTTTAACCAAGGTCTTAACCGATCAAGTTCATTAATATTCAATTAAGCATTACTAACCAAATTGCACTATTTACACCTAGTTTTATCCGTAACTTGTTTATTAATCAGTAATAATTAAATATTAATGGACAATAATTAACCATTAATCAACATTATTAACCCTATTCATCATTATTAACTTAATTGACATTATTAGCATTGATCAACAATAGTTAATTACTAAACGACAGTAATTAATATTAAGCGACACTAATTGACATTATTACTCAACAATATTTCATGTAATTCATAATATGTAGGCGAGTTATGTAAGCGTAGCTACTGCTTACATTCCTCACGTAAGTACACTAAAAGTAATAATTCACATACATCAATCATAATCAAGGAACTTATTATTTACCGACACATGTTTTAACATGGTTTACAAGGTATAATCCATTAGCTTACTGAAATCCAAGTTACGACAATTCATACATCACTGATTTTGACACATACTAATCAAGGGTTTTACACACCTACAGTTAGATCCTGTTTTCACCCCTACTTCACGCTACACCTATCTACCTACATCATCACTAACTTCCACATCCTATCCTGTCCTCTGCTGGACTACCCTGAAATGTCAAGTCATGACCGGTTCCAGCTAGAACCTGTAAGCGGAAGTGTCGACTACATCGACCAAGCTTCCCCAGCAGGAAACCACCAGTCATCATCACACACCTTGGGGAGCGCGCCGTAGCACAACCCTCCCATGACTTTGGGTTTCGGGGATAAACGGTGGGTAAAGCGTCCACCCCCCTAATGGAACAAGGGACTATGTCTACTCAACATAACAACAGCATTGCACTTGTACTCGGTCTGTCATCGTATAACCGATCTGGGCGGTTGAGTTTCCTGAAACCCTACCCCACCCATGTCATAACATACATCATAATAAACAGCATAATAACCATACGAAAGTAAATAATGCATCACTCGCATACCATTTTATTTTTCGAAGTCCATGTCCCCAAGGCCCTCCCACCTCGTAGGATCCAGCTATCACTTAGCCGTTTCAACCTGTAAGTCAGTCCTCGACATACAATATAGAATATCGTGCATAAATCCTCGATATGTACACATATATTTCATCATAACATAACAACAATAAACTCATTCATTCGCCATGCACCTGGCATAACATTCATTATTTCAACATATAACTGTAACGGTATCCACGTACCCATCATTCAGTAATTTCCATATATTTGACATAATTAACACATGATACATATCTAAACATGACTACCGATCATAATACTATCATCATACACACACACACACACACACACACACACACACACACACACACACACACACACACACACACACACACACACACACACACACACACACACATATATATATATATATATATATATATATATCGGCAAAATAATAGAACCATATGTCCACAATGTCGTCAACCGACGAGGTCTCACAGTCAAACAAATACAACATATAATAGTAGTTCAGGTAGTAATGTCAAAACGGGGTGTTACACGTCTTTTCATTTGTAGTTCCGTAACATAGTATTTGTAGTTCCAATGCAGAGTTTGTAGTCCTGTAGCTATCATCCGCAAAGGTAATTTTCAGATCTATATTATTATTTCTTGCACAGTATTCCTCGACTAGATCAGATTCATGCTCCTAGTTAGATGTCCTTGGTTTCCAATTAAATAGATTTATGCTTTCTTATATTAGATTCTTGTTTTCAAATTAACTAGATTCATGCTTTGGATTTCATAAATTAGATGAATGATTTTACAAGAGTAAATTTCTGCTTTCATAAACTAGATAAATGCTTTTCTTTGGATCTCATAAATTAGATGAATGCTTTCATAGAGTAAACTCCTGCTTTCATAAACTAGATAAATGCTTTGCTTTGGATCTCATAAATTAGATGAATGCTTTCATAGAGTAAATTCCTGCTTTCCTAAGTTAGATGAATGAATATAATAGGTTCATGATTTCAGTAAGTTCATATGTGCTTTTGATTTCAATAGACCTTTAGATGTTTCACTCCCTTCAGAATAGATCTTCACCATTCTTCCTAGAAACTGAACACCCAACGACAAAGATTCTCTTAATAGTGCACATACAGTGCCAAGTGCCTTTGAAGTTTGTGCGTTCCTTGGTCGATATTTAAAGTGAGGTTCTTGAACTAATACCTGTAAAAGGGTATCCATTTACGAATGCCACTACTTTTTGGATCCATTGCTGGGGAGGTGCTTAAACTATAGGACACAACTTGAGAAAAAAAACTTTCAAAAAAATCTTAAAAAATACCATGAATGCCTAGGTGAAGGAGAGACGAATTCGAATGTTTTTTGCCTAACTGCCCTATGAGCAATACCAGTTCTGAACATCTCCAATTCGAATTTCTCAATAGTGATGAAGAAGCTGATCTCAGTTATAACCCAGACCTTGATAACTTCTTTGCTAGCTCTAGTTCCAACACTACCATGGTGGATGACAAAGAAGAACATAGAGAACTGTTTACCTTCCCCATAAGCGTACCCCTTGGAGATGCTAGAATGAAAAATATTAATCCCGCTAATCTCCCAAACTTTCATGGCTTAACCTCAGAAGACCCTGACACGTTCTTGGTTGAATTTGAAGTAATCTGCAGGTCCTTTGGTTATACTACAGATGCACAAAAATTAAAACTTTTTCCTTCCACACTAAAAGATTTATCGCTTAGATGGTTTATGAGCCTAGAAGGAAACAATATTTTCTCTTGGGATCAAATGAAACAAGCCTTTTTGGAAAAATATAGGGATTACTGTAAAGCCAAAGATACTAGGGATGAGATTTTTAGAATGCAACAAGGAGAAAAATAATCTTTGGAAGATTATGCATAGTGATTCCAACTCAACTATAAGAGAGCCATTCATTGTATCTTGGATCAAGAATCGTTGAAAATAGTACTTCTTAGGGGAATCATGGAAGAATACATAAAAGTCATAAATTTGTTAAGCGATGGGGATATCTTTAAGAAAACCTACGACCAAATTCTGCAAATCTTTAAAAATTATTCAAGATCCAGAAAAGGTAAAAATGAAACACGAGACATACACCCATTATCAGGGGGATCATCCTTTCCAAGCCCAACCCTCACAAAATCCGACTTGGGGAATCTCCTAGATGACATGAAGACAGACATCCTTCAATCGTTAGCTATGCAGCTAGATGCACTTCAACTAAAAAGAAAACAGGATGAAATCAATTAGGCACTAGCTGTATTCTTCCCAAGATGTAGAAAACAACATGAGAAAGGTCAATGCCCATTAAATACAATAGAATTCTATGGACTCTGTACTAAATATCATACCACAGACAAATGCCCTTTACTCCCATCATGCAAAGCATCCATACAAGATCCTACGTCAGAAAATTATGTAGAACAACTCTATTTTGTTAACCAACGAAGAAATAATTTTGCTAGACCCTTCCAATCCAATAATCAAGCCTACTTTAATCAAGGGAATACCCAGCAGAATTGGAATCCTTCATAAAAAATTTCATGGCCTCCACAAGCAGGGCCAAGTCAATGGAAGCAAAATAAAACTCCTTACCATCAACCATACTTCACCCAGCCTTACCAACAATACCCCCCACCTTTTCCACAATCGCAAATGAACTATGGGAATCGGTATCCATCTCCCACAAATTGGAGAACACCACTACCACAACCGCTTATAATGTCGCCACCTCCACAAAACCAAAAATCCCCCAAACCACCTACAATCCCAGCTCAACCGGTCCCAAACCCAAATAACAATAGGACAGGTCAACAACTCTACAACAACACGGTAATACAGTTTCCAACTTATGTCGTAGACACACTAGATTTAAATGAGATTAATCTAAGATCTGACAAGACACTACCGGGTTCCCACCATCAAAATAATCAAGAACCCACATATATAGAATATTAACAACCTTTAACTGTAGGTTCCTAGGAGGAAGAAGATCAACCATAACTACCTGAACGTAATCCTCCCAATCCTCCATTTCCTGAAAAGCTAAAACAAAACAAAAAAGAGGAAGCAGAAAATGCCATAATCAATTAATTAAAACACTTAAACATTCAAATTCCCAGGCTTACAAGCAATTAGATATGTTCCAATATGTAACAAATTCATAAAGGAAAACTATTTGAGGAAACCTGGAAGAAAGAAACGGGATCCCCCAACCATAAATGTTGTAGTCCAACTAGCAGACCTCATGTTAGGGATATCTGTCAACCCAAAATACTTCGATCCAGGCATCCCTATCGTCAATGTAACCATAAACAAAATGCCTATTTCAAGCAGCCTAATTGATCTAGGAGCTGCAATAAACGTTATAACAAAGGACACTATGTTAGCTCTAAACATCCAATCCTTTATAAGACCAACAAGCACGGTGTTACAATTAGCTAACACCTCCACTTTCAGGCCAGAAGGTATCATAGAAGATATAATTATTAACATTGAGTCCTGGGAATATCCAACAGACTTCATAGTCATAGAATTCAAAAGCAAGCTAAGTGGGTACCCAATCATCCCAGGGAGGCCATGGCTGGAAACAACAGATGTCTATATCGGTTGTCGATCCGGGGATATGACAATTACCAGTGGACAAGCTAGAAAGAAAATCACCATATACCCTCCAGCCAAACGATCTACAGATGTAGAACATACTAATTGGATGGACGATTATGATGACATGGATGATCAGAATATGCAACCAGTCCTTAACATAAAAACTGCTCTAACCCTAAAAGCTAAGGATGAAGATGCTTATTTAGCTAATTTTATTCTAAATGTTTATCCTAATCATAATATGCTTGAAGAAATTTTTGCAACAGGGAAATAACAAGAAGTGCTAAACGCTCCTACCAACACAGACATAATGTGGCGGCAAGTCTTCTTCGTTGAAGAACAACCCCTAGAGGTAAAGTCATGGAAATATTGCCTGGGAAGACTGCCAATATTAATGCACATTTGGAGCCAGAACAAGAACAACAATTGATAAAAGTGCTCACAGAAAACAGCATGGCTTTCAGGTGGACCTACACTGATATGAAGGGGATACACCCGGATATTTGCAAAAATTATATTTATATCAAGGAGGGCGATGTCCCAATAAGACAACCCCAAAGAAGGATGAACCCAACGTTAAAAGATATAGTTAAACTTGAATTACAAAAACTACTGGATGTAGGCTTCATTTACCTTATCTCAGATAGTGAATGGGTCTCACCCTTGGTGATAGTTCCGAAGAAAGGAGGAAAGTGGAGAATATGCGTAGATTATAGAAAGCTTAACAAAGCAACCAAAAGAGATCACTTCCCTCTACCATTCATTGATCAGGTGTTGGATACTTTGGATGGAAACAAGTTTTTTTTCATTTCTGGACAGATTCAGTGGATATAATAAAATACAAATCCACCCTGTTGACTAAGATAAAACAACATTTACCTGCCCATGGGGCACATATGAATACAGAGTACTACCTTTTGGACTCTGTAATGCCCCAACAACCTTTCAAAGAGCTATCTTGAGTATATTTTCCGATTTTATCAACGACCAGATCAAAGTCTACATGGCCGACTTCACACTGTATGGCCAAAGTTTTCATCAAGCACTGCAACATATAAAATCATTCCTAAATAAATACATCGAAATGAGTCTGTGCCTCAGCAATGATAAATGTCGAATGCTAATGCAAGAAGGCATAGTTCTAGGCCACCACATATCCCAAAGAGGAATTGAAGTAGATCAAGCGAAAGTCACTATTATTAAAACTCTACCCCCACCTGGAAAACAGAGAGATGTGCGCAACTTCCTTGGGAAAACAAGTTACTACAAAAGATTCATAGAGGGATTCAGTAAAATTGTTGCACATATGTTTTCCCTCTTGACAAAAGACACATAATTCATCTGGACTGAACATTGCATGACAACATTTGATGACCTCAAGGAGAAAACCACAACTACCCCAGTCCTCCAAGGTCCAAAATGGACGCTACCATTTCACATCCACTCAGATGCCTCAGACAAAGCTATAGGGGCGATCCTCGTACAAGAAGAAGAAGAAAAACCATATGCAATCTATTACATCAGCAAAAACTTGGCAGGGGCAGAACTCAACTACACAGTCACGGAAAATGAAGTTTTGGTTGTTGTACATGCTATAAACAACTTTAGGAACTACATAATAGGGTGCCCGGTCTTTGTACACACAGATCATTAAGCAATTAGGTAACTCATGAATAAACTTAATACAAGTGCTAGAATTATTAGATGGTTGCTTCTTCTATAAGAATTCGACTTAACAATCCTTGACAAACCAGG